>PVKC010054085.1:0-10034 GCA_004027635.1 Crocidura indochinensis | reverse complement strand
TTGGCCTAGCAGCTTTTGGTTCTGGCATTTCTTACTGCAGAAGATTTAAAGGGGCAGAGAGAAAAAATGTCACAGCCTCAAGATTTCATGCTCAGACCATTCTGACAAGCGGTCAGTCTTAGGTGACAAACTCAAATGTAGACTTTTCTGATATGAAATTATCCAGGAGTTTCTCACTCCTGGATTGGGCTGGGACAAAAATGTTATGAAATTTCTTTTGGGGAGTAATGAGAATGTGTGAATGTGGTAATTTCACTGAATTAAGAGAGTATGAGGGGCCAGAGCAGTGGCATAGTAGAGTAGTAGAGTGTTTGTCTGACCCAGGATGGATGGCAGTTAGATCCCCTGGCATCCCATATAGTTCCCCAAGCCAGGAGCAAAAGAACAACCAGAAATATTAAGAGAAAATCAAAATACTTTGAAGAATGAGTAGTGAAAATCATTTAAAAAGCAAAGATGACCCTGTATAGTGAAATGTTTCTGTATATTTTATTCTTAATTACTTTTTTCAAAAGAGTCACACCTCTGAGAGTGATTTGACCAGGTTTTGGCTAAGTCACACAAAGTGGTGCCATAGGAGAAGGGCATGTGATATTAAGGATAAACAAAGACTTTTTCCCAGACAAGACAAGTACTGACTTTTCTCTGATGTATAATTAAATATTGAATATTGAAACTTATTTGTAAACTTTGCCTCTTTTCCAGATATAGAGTGTAAGACCCTAAGAAATCATACCAACTGTGTTATTAAAGTTCCAGGTTTATATGTCCAACAATATACTAAAATTCAACATTTTTCTACCTTTTAATTTTTGTGAAAAAAATTTTCTACTGTACTAGAAATTCCAGTTATTATGTCCATAAGAATATAGTGTTATCAACTATAGTTAGCATGACTTTGTTCCTCATATGAATAAAAATTTGTACCAGAGCTGAAGTGATAGCACAGCAGGTAGAGGATTTGTCTTGCCACATTTGCATGAGGCCTACCTGAATCGGTCCCTGGCATCCCAGGTGGTCACTGAGCCTGTCAGAAGTGATTTCTGATGCAGAGCCAACTGAAATTCTGAGTGCCGCCAGAAAAGTCCCCAAAAGAAAACAAACACAAAATGCACCTTTTTGCGATTGTCTCCATATTTCTCTCAACTTCAGCCCCTAACAATAACCTTTATAATCTCAGTGTCTGTCGGCATCTCACCAACATCCAGGGACATCACTTGCATTAACAATGTACTGAAAGAGAATCCTTGAATTTTCCCTAAATTTTTATTGCTTAGGAAACCAGTAAAAATATAGAAATTACTTATGTAGCCTTGATTCGTTTTCTAATTCTCTCTAAATTAGCTTCAATGATTTCTGATTTATCTTTATTCAAATCATGCTAATTTCTACCTCATAAGAAAGAACAAAATACTATCAATTTACTTATTTTGCCCTTTCTATCTTGACTCTGATATTCTGCACAAAATATTTAACAGAATAAACCACAATACAATATTTTCTTACTTAATTTTTTATTTAAGGGCTAGAGAGATAGTTCAGTGAAATTTCTAGTATATATTTTAGATCACTGAATCATTTATGATGACCTGTTATGTATCAGGCACTAGAAATTGGGAAAATCAAGCAAATTAAAAGTTTAATGTATATTATCAGTAAGAAAGGGAATTACTCAAAGAATGTGTGCCAACAGTAGTCAATAGTGATATATACAGGAGACATTTCTAAAATGTAGAAAACTTAATGAGCTCAAGAATCTAGCTTAAGACACTCCTACACAACTGATCTGAGTTTCTGCTTCATGTCTTCTTTCATGAAAGTCCCTGTGTTGTAAGAAATAGTGCCTCATGGAGAATTTACGTTTTAGTGTTTCAACCAATGGTCAGCCATATTAATAAGCCACCTTGTTTACTTTAGTTGAGATAATCTTTAGATTCTAAAGTAGTCTTTTGATTACTTCAACCCCACCCAGCATATGACCCCAACTGCAGAAGAGACTCCAAAGGATAAATACCATTTTGAAGTTAACTAACACAAAGATCTCGAATAGTAAATTATTGATATAAGTCTATATAATTGTTGAGATAGCTATGCATCAATGATGGTTCAAATACTAGGATGGTCTACTAACATGAATGACAAAAATGAATAATTATTTATCAAGGAACTGAACTAAAATACACATGTAAGATATAAAATGTTTTGTAGAAATTAATTTACTTCACAACCTGAAGAAATCCATAAACATTTTAATCTTTTATCAGCCATTCTTTGTAATTTGCATGTATTACTTCAGAAATTCACTCCTTATTAACAATGATGTAACTTCTAATCCAAGGAAGTACTCTTACTAGACAATAAAAAAGCAAAATTAAGTGATATAAACATAATTTTATCTTTTAAAAAAATCTAATTAGTGTAACATTCTTTTGAAAAATATTTTAAGTGCATATAGTTTTGAGTGTCAGGAATAAAATATGGAAAAATATTGTAACCCTTTCTGATATTTTATAAAAGTGTTTTTATCCCAAAGTCCAAATTATATCAATCTAAAGTCTAAAACATATTAACCTATTTTCCATCATGTACTTGAGAAAGTAAGTCTTTAGTAGATTACAAAATACTTTTGAATCTACTAGCTGGGTTGCTTTCATAGTTAAATCTGAAAAATTAAAACAGAATAATTTAAAAGAGTAGCTTATTCTCATTCCCTTCAACTCACACCACTGAAAATAAAGATATAGAAGTTTGAGGATCAGAGTAATAAGGAAATCAAAAATATTATCAAAAGTATTATCACATAAATTAGAATTTCTAAGATTTTTATGAAATTTATGTTTAGAGTATCATTTGCATAACTTATCTACACAGTACCATATATTAAAGCAGATAAATTATTTTGCAATATTCACTTCATTGGATCAATATAGTTTTAAAATAGAATTAATAATAACCTTGTGGTTACATTGGGTTATATCTTATTATTCAGATAGTCTTCATCTTCCTGATGCTCTTTATTCCATATGAATTCTACTACAGGGACACTAAGCGCAATTAAAAGTGTTTTTGATTTGATTACATATATTTTCACATCTTATTTCTTATATGATTCCTATTTGCATTGTGGCTTTTCTACAAATATGTTTACCTTTCTTAGTCAGAACATGTTGCATACAGCTGCCCATAAAAAATTCATGTTCTCAAGTTCATTTCAAAAGCACTACCTGATCTGTTAAAACACACTTCAAATTCTCAAAGTGTTTTTTCATTGTGGTCTTTTATAACACCGTCATGCATTATAACCTCATTCTACTGAGGGTTGGAGAAAAGTGCTCAAAAGACTCAGGTTATGAATTTGATGCAAAGGACAAATAGCAATAAATGTTTATTTAACAGGATATCTGTAAGTAATAATTTAATAATTTATGTTTGTGACTTATGTAAATTGATAGTCAGACCTTTTGAAAAGCAGGCTTTAAAACACTGAAATAAAAGCAATCATTAAGATAGTTTTAATTATTTAATTTCTAGCATATCCATGCCTCCCTGTTAGCACACTAAATTTGGGGGAGGTTTTGGGGGAATATCTAGCAGTTTTCAAGACTTACTGTTGACTCTGCACTCAAGTATTACTACTAGTGGGTCTTTTAAAAACTATATAGGATGCTGAGGATTAAACCTGGGCCAATCTCATGCAAAGCAAGCATCTTACCTGCTCTACTATCACTCTGGGCCCAAATACTATTAATCTTAAAATGCATACTAGTTAGTAAAATTTATCTCTACATTTATGAATAAAAATACTTTGACTTATTGCTTTAAACTTAATTTTTATCCCCATACATAGTCAAATTTTGGGATTTGAAATAGTAAGAATGAAGTATAATAGGAGTTTATAAAAAACTGCTAAGGTATTATATATATGTCTGTACATATATAATGACTATTTTAATATTTGCTACAACTTAATTTAAGTTCAAAAGATATCATCATTTGCTTTTTAAGATGTTTTATATTCTAACAGATCTGATTAATTTTATTGGAGTTTCAGATATTAGGAGATTCCAGGAAATACATATCATAAGGAGTTTATAATTTACATATACAACATATTTATAATCATAAAGTAATCTCATGAGGATGCCATTGTCTTTGTGAATCTATACTATATTTATATTTGCATTAATAACTAGTATTATATTAATGTATACATATTTTTATAGATATTAAATAAAAGAATTATCTTATCTGAGACACTGTGCTAATAACTGTACTAAATTGGGATATTAAAGCAAACATATTGTCTGTAAGTCTAGGTCATGTATTTAGAGGAAAAGCAGAATGAAGATGAAAGTTGAAGAATCTTTTTTATTAATATCTGTATTTAAACACCTTGATAATAAATATGAATGTAGTTGGTTTTCAGTCATGTAAGGAATACCCCCTTCACCGGTGCAACATTCCCACCACCAATGTCCCAAATCTCCCTCCTCCCCACCCCTTAGATTTAATCTAGGATCTTATCATCATTGAATAACAAGTCCTTTCTGTTCAGCATACAATGGTCATCAACAATTGACTATTCTAGCATTTCTATAAAAAGTCAATTCCAACAAATAATTTAAAGAATATAATATCTTGCTTTATAAAGAAAAATAATATTAAATACATATTGAAAGAAAAATAAAATGCATGATGGGGTTATGATGACTGAATAAGAAAACATCACTGCAAATTCTACACTAAAATTTTCATGATTGGCATAAATGAATTTGAAACCACAGTGAGCAAAGGTCAGATGAGAGAACCAAATTGGTGCTATCAAGAAATAAATTGCATCTCAAAGTAAAGAGCTAAAACCAAGAAAATATTTTAAGGATACCAAATTTTGTTCTAAAGACAGTAAGTTACAACTGGAACCCCAGTTCTATAATTCTATATGTATAACACTGGAGTGAAAGGCAAAAAATACTAAGATATAAATGAAATCATCATCCACCAACTATATAATAACCTCTTGCAACTTTACTGTATATTGGATTTCAGTTTCCATGGTAACATAATCAGCAGCAAGCTCCATCTTAGCAACCGTTCAAAATCTTATGTGTAGACGCCATATTGTATAGCATTTCTTTGACAACAAAATTTGAAGACATATTACAGAAAGGAACTATATTCACCCAAATCTAATAGCTGAACTCAGGATTCAGAGGACTGCTCAATTGTAGCAAAGAAAGAAAGCTGGCACTTCCCAGTTCACAACTAATTAGCAAGCAAGATGCAACCCTATACTCATAATGCACTCTGAAGATTCATAAAACTGTAGCTAGTTAGCAAGTGCACCGTCTCATCAACTTCAGAGTTCCTGTTAAACAACATCAAGAAGTCTGATGTATTTTCTGACAATTTCATTTCCTGATAGGCAATAAGTGAAGGAGCATAATCCTAGCGTACTCTAGGATTAGAGACCTGCTTGCAAAAAAGTAATAATGGAAGACTTTAATACCAACATTAGCCATGGACTTTAGGCACCTTTACCACCAATGACAATGGCTTTTCTTGAAATAGAAAAATGATCCTTATGTACAAATAAATGATAACTTTTAAAAGATCATATATCTTTGACCTGATAAGTAATAGAGTGGGTAGAAGTTGCTAAACTGAGTTCAGTCAATCTCTGTCACCCCAGATAGCCCCCTGAACACTGACTATTAGCAGTCATCCCTAAGTGTAGATCCAAGAGTAAACCTTGAACAACACTGCTTCCCAAACAAAAGCAAAAATGCCAGGATTCTTAAATGGAATACGTCTAATGTCACTATTAATAAAAATGATAAATATAAGTCATATTTCAATACTAGACTTACCAGAAAAACAGAATTTAAATGTTATAATTTGTTACTGCAAAAAACAGATTTTCTCATATATTTCTATGAGAGTATAAATTTACATGATCCCATAAAAAAATATGGAACTGGAGCAGTGGCACAAGCTAGGGCATTTGCCTTGCACAGGCTAACATAGGATGGACTTCGGTTAGATCTTCTAGCATCCCATATGGTCTAGGGGCTATTTCTGAGAACATAGCCTAGAGTAACCCCTGAGCATCACCAGATGTGGCTCAAAAACAAAGCAATAATAATAATAATAATAATAGTAAGATCTGATAGCAATTACAAATTATCAAGATGATAAATAATTTCAGCTTTCAACTAAATTCTATTTTTTTTTTTTTGGTTCTTGGGCCACACCCGGTGACGCTCAGGGGTTACTCCTGGATATTCGCTCAGAAGTCGCTCCTGGCAGGCATGGGGGACCATATGGGGAACCGGGGGATCGAACCGCAGTCCGTCCTAGGTTGGTCCATCCTAGGTTAGCGCAGGCACCTTATCTCCAGCGCCACCACCTGGCCCCTCAATTCTATTTTTGATCTGTTATACTGATTTAGTCTTATGTTAATTGGAGTATGTGTAATTATGTCTATTGAAGTAATAATTGCAGTGAAAGAATGGCAAAATGCAAATGTATATCAATAAGGGATTAGTTATTTGAATTATGATGTATGCATGAAGACAATTGGCAAAAAATGAGAATACTTCCCAGATACTGAAATAAAGAAGCCATCAAGATATATTATTGTTATTGATTTTTGCTACTGGGCCAAACCCATTGGTGCTTAGAGTTTACTCCTGGTTCTATGTTCAGAACTCCCTCCTGAAGGTATTCAGAGGGCTATATATGGTGCCAGGATCAAAGTCAGATGTATTGCATACAAGGCAATGTACCCATTATATTTTCTCTCTAACTTCAGAAAGGGATATTAAGTAATAAAATAAGTGATTCATAAGAACTGTTTCTTGTAAAAAGAGAAATTTTTCAGAGTCCCTACATGCCTAATTCCTGAAAAAACTATGAAAAGATATGCATATTTACTTGTTTGAGAAGAAGCCATTCAGCTAACATGGAAATAGGAAAATAGCAAAAAAGTTGAAAGAAAGGAAATGTGCTGTATATCCTAGCATACTTCTTTTATTTTTGAATATTAATGTTAAAACATTTTTGTATTGAAAATAATTTTAAACTTAACCAGGAATAATTTATTAACTGGAACATAAACTTTTATGAAAAAGATGCATATCTAATTAAAATATACTTCAAAAACTGTAAAATACAGTGTTTTTTAAAGAATTGTTCTATTAATCTAATGAAAGTGTACATACCAACAACATAGATATACATCTTCATGTTTATAATGTTTAGTTTATGAGAAATGGAAAACATATGGATATCAAGAAATAGATGAATTATCCATGAAGTGGTGATTAAATAATGTGGACAATGTAAGATACAGGTTAATTTTGATCATATCAAAATCATATACCTCATATCATATTAAATTAGTTCTAAAATGACAGTATAAAGATAAGATACTCTAAATAACAAAGCTAATCTGAGAATTTTAAAAATTATTTAGAAATATGAAGTGATTGTTCTTTAATTATTTTTTGATCTAAAACCACATAAAATGTCTTTTGCAAAGTCAAATTAAAACTCCCTCAAAGAACATTTTCAGAATCATCTCACCTTCAATGACCCATAAAAAGTTATTTCCGAGAATTTTTCACAGTTAGTTAAACAGAATTTTTTGCGGTGTATGGTGCTGCAACCTATTTTTCACACTAAAAATTCACACCTGTTCTCTGTTTTCAATTTGAACTATCAAATAATAATTTTGATATTTTTAAGGTATTGTTCTATAAGCTCTTATTGTAATTGACCCCTATTCTAAAATGAGCTGGGGACTTTTCTAAAAGTCTGTTTGATTTTCAATGGTGCTCTATGAAATTGTATTTTTGTCACTTTTCTAACCATAAGTTTTAATAATTAATTACTATTTTACTTCTGTGTTCAGTTTTTAAAACTAACACTTAATTCTGTATGGTAGTCAACTTTTTTTTTAATAAAAAAAACACCCTCTTTTAGGATATTTTAACTTTCTTTTCTCTGGTGTCTTTTTTTGTTTGTTTGTTTTGTTTTAGGGCCACATTATTGATCTTAGCAAGACAGAGACAAAGAATATTGTTAAAATCAAAGCTTGTATTTGTGCTTATTTTTTTTCTGCTTACTGTTATATGTGAGATTTCAGGCACTACTTATCTATGCCAAGAATTATTTTTATTATCTGTAAACTAGAAATATTGACAGCAACCGTATATAATTATTAAAATGATTATTTAAATAGTTTTACTGTAATGATAAATACATTGGTAATATCACTAAACATTTTAATGTATATATATTTTTGAATGTTATAAATCAGACTATTTTCCATTACATGAAAAAGAATCATTGATGACAGTCCCTTACTAGTCTGTACTAAAACATATGCCATGCAATACTGGCTACCATCCTTAATATTTACTGAAGACATTTATTATAAAATCTAATCTGTAGCTCTTTCCCAAACTATGATTTCACTAGCGTTTTTAGGCAGAGAAGATAAATTCTTTGTCTTCAGTGTCCCACTTCAGGAACTATACTGAGAAGGGTACAGCTGTTCACAGAGATAGATGATCCAGGTCTGGGGGAAGCATAACTTTATGAAATCATTCATTCTGAGAAATGGCTTAGTGAGAAAGAGATTTTGAAATGGAATGTGAGTAAAATATGAATTAGAAAAAGTTAAAGTTTGGAAAGCACCAAATAATTCAACTGGCAGAATCAAATGCATAAATAGCATTGTACTGTGGGCTCACATTGGAAACTAAGGGATGTATTGCTCCTCTATAGGAAAGGTTTTGCTTCAGAACTGAAAACCTACCTTTAGATACACTCCTCTTGAAGTCACATTTGTAGTGTATACAAATCAGTGATTTAAATGCTTCCCTAATTATAATTTATACTACAGAGAAGAATTATTTATCATAACATGACTATCTAGTAATTACCTATATCCAACTAGGAATGATATTTAGTTTAACTCATCTAAATATGTAAATGCTGATTGCTTCAACGTGAAAATTATAAAATTATGTATACTTATGTATACAAATCTGATACTCTGCAGAAAATTGGAGAAAACCTCTTTTTGAAAACTTGCATAAATTAATTTTTATTCCTGTGTTTTTCTTCTGAATGCATAGCTAATGGTAACACAGGGAAATTTTGTAGGGCTTGAAGAGATAAACATTTTCCCATTTTTTATATATTACTTGGGTGTCAGTGTGCATCTAATGACATGACCCACAATTCTTTCAAAAAAAACCAAGGGTAATATCAAGATATTTATAATTTAGCAACATGATATACATAGAATTTGCTTTTATTTTAAGATGAAATTAACTGCCTGATAATAATTCTAGATAACCTATTTTTAAAAATGTGTTTTAAAGGCAGAGGAAACATGTATCTTACCTAGTGTAAGTCAAATTTTTGAATTAATATTTTTAACAGATTTAAAACATTAAATGGATATTCATAGATAGAAAAAGATTCTCAGAAAATTTGCAAAGTTAGTTTGGTAGTCTCTATATTATTTGAACTAAGGTTATATCACATATTGCTATGGTACATTTATCACAGCTAATGAAGAAAATATTATATAAGTTTCTATTTATTTCATTAAGTTTCCCATTTTAATTTTCTGTTGCCCCAGTATTTCAACTAATATATATATATATTACTGTATCTAGTCTTACCACTTAATATTTCCTTTGATTATGACAACTTATCATACATTAATAAAAACTTTAAATATTATTTCTGACCTACAAAATCCCCTCAACTGATTTTTTTCTTATTACTAGACTGAGGTTCTGAGTTTGTGAGAGGGAGATATCAGAAGTGGATGCCTTTATCATCACAACAAATCAGAATTTGGATTTATAATTTAATATAGCATGGATTTATCACATATGATATTAATCGGCATCATCTAAAAAACTTGATTCTTCTATGAGGTTAGAGTCACTATATATTTTCCTATAGAAAAAATATTGTTTTGAAAAGAAACTACAGAAGTAGGAGTATCTGCT
>PVKC010054084.1:0-10033 GCA_004027635.1 Crocidura indochinensis | reverse complement strand
AGAAGGAGAAGGAGAAGGAGAAGGAGAAGGAGAAGGAGAAGGAGAAGGAGAAGGAGAAGGAGAAGGAGAAGGAGAAGGAGAAGAAGAAGAAGAAGAAGAAGAAGAAGAAGAAGAAGAAGAAGAAGAAGAAGAAGAAGAAGAAGAAGAAGAAGAAGAAGAAGAAGAAGAAGAAGAAGAAGAAGAAAAGAAAGCAGGGGTAGGAAGGAAACTGGGGACATTGGTGTCATTAAATGTGCACTGGTGAAGGGTGGTGTACATTGTATGACAGATTTAATCATGAACAACCTTGCAATTGTGGGAAAAAATATCTATTGATAACAACCAAATAACCATAGTGTTTAAATAAAGTAATTAATTTTTTTTGTTTGTTTTTAGGCCACACCCGGTTACGCTCAGGGGTTACTCCTGGCTATTCGCTCAGAAGTCACTCCTGGCAGGCACGGGGGACCATATGGGGAACTGGGGGATCAAACCGTGGTCCGTCCTAGGTAGCGCAGGCAAGGCAGGCACCTTACCTACAGCGCCACTGCCCGGCCCCCAGTAATTAATTTTTAAGAATTCAGTTTGCTGAGTTGCAGAATCAGCATCAACTTGGAATTTGTTGATCACAGTTGTAGCAATAGACTTTTTTTTTGGTTTTGTTTTGTTTTTCTCTTTGGGCCACACCCAGCAGCACTCAAGGGTTACTCCTAGCTCTGCACTAAGAAATCTATCCTGGCAGGTTCAGGAGAACATATAGGATGCTGGGGATCGAACCCACATTTCTCCTGAGTCAGCTGCACGCAAGGGAAACGTCCTACCACTGTGCTACCACTCCAGTCCCAGCAATAGACTTTTTGAGCAAACCTCACTTCATTTGGCAATGAGTTTGTCATATGAAAGGTGTGTCTCTTAACAGAGCTAGATTTAGAATCCTTCATGGTAAGACTTTGTGGGAGTAAAGAGAGCCCTAAATTTAGAGCCCAAAGACTTTCATTCAAGTCTGTTTTTCTACTTCCTCTGTGACCATAAGCAAACCTCATAATCATTCTAGACCTTGCTTTTTTCCTAACTCACCTGAAAAATGGAGCATTTTCTACCTAACAGGATATTTTGAGATAATGTTGCTCTTTATACTGAGAAGCATATATTTTGAGATCTTGTAGATTATAGATTCAAAAATGCTAGAGAATTGAAAGCATTGTGCAAACACGAGGATTTTAGAGCCATGAGCTCTAGATTCTCTAAGATTTTATTTCTGTATGTTGCAAGATTTGATCATCTAGCTCAAGGTCCCTGTGTGTTCCCCATTACAAGTACAGCATAAACATATGTTAAATAATGGGGAGCTTTCAACATCATTGTCAAAGTCAAATATTCATAATAAGTATCCACACAAGTGGTGGCCTAATAAGTAGAACTTGTCACATTATGCAGATGCCTTCATGGGTCTTTTAAGCTATAAAACAGGGAAACAGTCATGTCCAATATTGCTTCTGTAGTGTGGAATTGCTTGCGTGGTAGAAAAAATAACAAAATTTGCCTGAGACTAGGAAAACATGTTGTTTTCATTAGACTGCATTTTGATTTTATTTTGAGACTCCTGGCATTTTATACTTATAAGTGAAAACAATGAAACATCTTTCTTTATGTATATGTAGCCTTATTTCAGTCCTAATCATGCAATATACCATAATGCTGTCTTTTTGGTCTTATCCACATTTGCCAGCATTTCTTTTATAGCATCTGTTTAGGAGGGACGGAGTGTAGCAGAGTACAGTCTCTAATCTATGTTGGTATTTATTTTTGTAAAGATTACATCTTCACATTGTTTTGACCTGAGTCTTTTTGTTGGAGCAAAATTTAAAAATTGGGTTTTGATTCTTCAGCAATGACAGTTGCAGTGAGTGAATGAAGTCAGCATCAGAGAATTTTACCGTGGTGAGAGGCCTCTCTCATATTCAGTGAGCTGAAAAATCCAACTCTCTTTTTTTCACAGTTTTGTTACTTTCATTGATTCACCTCATATATCTCAAGAAGCTTAGGAAATGAGCAACTGGATCTTGGGCCTGTAGTTAAATAAATTGGTATATTTTTGTTTTGTTTAGGGGAGGTCACAATCGGCAGTTCTCAGGAATTATACCTAAAAATGCTTGGGGAACCATATGAATGCCAGGAATTGAGCTGGTTCAGTCACGTGCCAGGCAAATTCTCTACCCACTGTACTATCATTTTGGCCCCCTAGTTAAATTAATTTTTATATCCTAAAATATTATATCTTGAACTGTGATAGACAGGTTAATGTGAATATACCTATGAGTTGGGCACATCTCTTTTCAGGATGATGTCTGCAGAACAAACTTTTTTTTAGAACAGTAAACTGTATTGCAAGGTTTCATGCCACACACAAAGATTGCTAAGAATATACTTATTTACAAGTTGTGTCTCCTTTAAAGACAGCTCTTGAAAGCAAAGAGCAGGGGACCTTGGGGAAAGGAAAGGAGCATGTAATGATTCATCTTTAAGCGGGTGGCCAGATCCATAATAGAAGTATAGCAATAAAACCCAAACAGACACACTTCTCTAGTCCTTCTTTCTCAAATCTGTCACTGACTGTCCAACACACTCGTTCCTGTTAAAGAAACTGGAGAGTGAGTGACTATTATCACACCAGATACAAATTCACTATATAAGGAAATAAGATATGCTGGGTGTACAGTACCTTTCCATAGGAGCAAATATCTATATGCTTTGAGTGAGAAATATGAAGATAAGCTTAGACAGTCACTAAATTTATCTTTAGTCTATAAGACAGAAAACACGTGCTATTGTTTATTCTACAAAACACATTCTATATTAGGAAAGTTTGGAACATCATTTCTAGTTGAGAAAATACATTTTCTAGGACTCCACAATTATGAAATCCAGGCAGAATTGACAGAAGAGAAAATGGTAGAAAGGGGAATGTTTTCCTCTTCAAATGTTCTTGATAGTGTAAAAATGAGCCAGAGGCTCTTGTCTTACCTGCTGAAGTTCTACTTTCCTAAAAGAAAAATATTCATGCAAACAAGGTCTTTCTGGTCTTTTTCGTATTCATACTAGTACTGGGTTCTTTAAAAGTATAGTATATTTTAAATTTAAAGCACTGTGATTTCCAGATTTATTCATCATTAAATTTTAAACAATGTTTCAGTGTCAACTGAAACATTCAGTACCATCACCACTAACATCTCCATCATTACTCCAACTCCTGGAGTAAAACTCATGGAATTTTGTAAAGGATAACAATGAGATCCTATTTTATTACAGTATTTGACCTTTTGTCCCCATTTTCTGAAATATTCAGGGAGCTGGTAGCAAAATTAAGTTATAAGAAATGAGTCGGTATTTGTAGAAATGAGTGAATTGCATGGTGTGTTATTGCCATATTCTGTCCTTAGAGTACATGGTTACCTGTTTTAAAATTTTCTCTTAATAATCTCAGATGACTGCACTTGTCTTTCCGACATTAAAATACATACTCTGTCGAGAAAATTTACTAGGGACCAGAGCAATGATACAGCAGGAAGGACACTTACCTTGTACGAGGACAACCTGGATTCAATTCCATGCCTCTGTATAATACCCCAGGCACCATCAGCAGTATTCCTGAGTGCAGAGCCAGGAGTACTACAGAAAATTGCTGGACATGGCCTCAAAACAAAAACAAACAAAAAAGAGTAAAATATATTAGCATTTAGTATTTTACCACTTTGGTGTTTCTCCTGGATAGCTCTCAGTTTGTTGAGATAATTGTTTTTGCTGGGGCCAGAGCCGTGATGCAAGTAGTAGGGTGTTTGCCTTCCACAGGCTAACCTAGGACGGATCACAGTCCAAGAGCGATTTCTGAGTGTATACCCAGAAATAACCCCTGAGTGTCAACAGGTGCGGCCCAAAAAACAAACCAAAAAAAATTGGTTTTGCTTAGAAAACATATATACAAAGCCCTTTGTACTTAGTATATACTCTTAATTTTTAATTATTAATATCTGATCAAAGCAGCATGAAAAATAGTAACAAAAATTTCATTTTATTCAATCTTGCCTTTTAGTGTGCATCTAGTTTTTCATTAAATTATATCATTACCTGGAATATAACTCAGTTGTGAGAACATTTGCCTTGTATGTATGAGCCCAAGTTTAATTCCTGGAACTGCCAGTAATGCAATAACAAAAAAATCTCTTTCTGTTTTTGTAGAGTGTAAGTTTTAAATAGAGTTACTCATCTCTGGGTCATCCAATATTTTTTAGTAGAGATGGGGCAAGAGAGATAGTTCAGTGAGTAGGACATTTGCCTTATACACAGCTAATTTTGGTTTGATCCCTAGCATCCCAAATGCTCCCCAGAGCCCTGCTAGGAATGATCTCTGAGTGCAAAACATGGCCCCCAAACAAAATAAATAAAATTTAAAAAAGATAAAGTCAAACTTTAGTAATCATGTAACAGAAATAAAATGTATGACCTTTTAAATCAAACTTTGTCTGGATATTAATAATCTGACCCCACCAAAAGGGAGGAAAATAACTCAATTATGAGCATCTTTCTGGCTGCCAGGGTTTGGGAAGTACAAACACTGGGAGAAGCAGCCCACCAAAGCTCCAAAGAGTCTCGAAGATGACAGCCACAGAACTAGCATACCTGGAGTTTTTGGCTTTTAGGAGTCTCTACAGAGATTGATGGAAAAGCCTTGAAGCTGGGACATAGTCATAGCAACATTTGTTGGGTGTGTCCGTATGTGCAGCTGCTGCAGCTTTTTTTTTTTTTTTTGGGTTTTTTTTTTTTTTTGGGGGGTCACACCCGGCAGTGCTCAGGGGTTACTCCTGGCTCCATGCTCAGAAATTGCTCCTTGCAGGCACGGGGGATCATATGGGGCACCGGGATTCGAACTGATGACCTTTTGCATGAAAGGCAAACGCCTTACCTCCATGCTATCTCCCAGGCCCTGCTGCAGTTTTTTTAAGATGGGAGACTTGACCTGCCCTTCTCCTGTGCAGCCCCAGAGAGATCAAGCAGCAGGATGTTTGTATCCCTTAGTTTTCGTGTCTCCATTTGCCTCTTTCAAGAATCAGATGAGTATTTGGCACTAACCAATAAGCAGACATGAGAGCATCTCTGATTATTAATTTTGGACATTTGGTTGGTTTGGTTTTGATTTGCTCTGTTGTGAGTAATGCTGCTCTGAACTGAGGAGTTTATGTGCTCTGCTTCCACCTGTTTCGGTGGTATATCCTAGAAAGTGGAATTGTTTCATAAGAAAATTATGCGTTTGACTTTTTTTTTTCTTTTTGGGCCACACCCTGTGACGCTCAGGGTTTACTCCTGGCTATGCGCTCAGAAATCGCACCTGGCTCAGGGACCATATGGAATGCTGGGGGATGGAACCAAGGTCCGTCCTAGATCTGCCGCTTCCAAAGCAAACACCCTACCTCTGTGCTATCACTCCAGATCCAAACTGAAATAAGAGGCCAGAGAGATATTGCCAAGCCTAAGGCACTTATCTTTTTTTATTTTGTTCGTTAGTTTTTGTTTTTGGATCACACCCAGCGGCGCTCAGGGGTTACTCCTGGCTCTGTGCTCAGAAATAGCTCCTAGCAGGCACAGGGGACCATATGTGATGCCAGGATTCGAACCACTGTTCATCCTGGGTCGACTGTGTGCAAGGTAACGCCCTAACTGTCCTATCTCTCTGGCCCCCTAAGTTTCTTAAAGAAACTCCAGAGTATTTTTCACTGCAGTTTTGCTATATTGATCCCTGCCTTGGCTACATGATTGTGTTCATGATTGAAGAATGTTGAGTTACAACTCTCTCAGGGTTATTTTTGTTGAAGAGAACTTAAAAAAAGAAAAGCAACTGATGCCTTAAGAAAAATCTTTGTTGGGGCTGGCGAGGTGGCGCTAGAGGTAAGGCGTCTGCAGTACTAGTCTAGGACAGACTGCGATTCGATCCCCTGGCATCCCATATGGTTTCCCCTAGCCAGGATCGATTTCTAAGCACTTAGCCTAGAGTAACCCCTGAGTGTCAACAGTGTGGCCCAAAAATAGAAAAAAAGAAAAATCTTTTTTATCTCACGTTAATGGATTTCTGAAATAGTAGAAATAGCATCATCAGTATTGTTTAGTTAATTGTAGGATTTAAGCTTCTTGTGCTTAGCATTATAATAGGTTCTAGATAAATGAGCCCACATTTCTCAGCCAAATTTTCCCAAACAGAAAAGCCATGAGCATCTCAATTGTAGAATACCCATATTTGGAGGCCCAGTTATCTTCAGAAACAATAATGAGGTCAGATTCTGAAACACAGTTTCCAGGAATAGAAGACTAATGAGTGATGCTCAAATCTCAGAAGAAATCATAGGGAATACATCTCCCATCTGGCTATAGATCTCACCCTTGGAAGGTTGTAGAATGCTTGTTGCCTTGTATACAGAATAACTGAGTTACCAGAGAATGTTTCCTTTTCTCCCTGACTGTAAATTATTCTGTTTTGTCTGCTCTGGGTTGATAAGAAGTGTGCATTAGATTCAGTAATTATGTCACCCCTCAAACAAAACAAAGAATTTGTTGCTCTGGGCCCGGGAGATAGCATGGAGGTAAGGCGTTTGCCTTTCATTCAAAAGGTCATCGGTTCAAATCCCGGTGCCCTATATGGTCCCCCGTGCCTGCCAGGAGCAATTTCTGAGCATGGAGCCAGGAGTAACCCCTGAGCACTGCTGGGTGTGACCCAAAAACCAAAAAAAAAAAAAAAAAAGAATTTGTTGCTCTATTTCAAACATGCTTGTTTCATCCTTGGTTGCATAAGAGGACATTAGATCTGATTTAGTCTTGGCCACCTAATCTACTTTCCTTAACAAGTTTACTCTGGGACTTGAACTCACTTCAGTTCAGTTCTGAGAAGTAGCTTGTGTAAAGAAATGGATTCAGAGAGTGGGTGATTTGAAGGTAAGCTGTCCCACTGTGCTCAGGAATTCTCGACCACTAAATATTCCTAAATTCAGAGAGACAAATAAAAACGAAATCTGTGGCTGACACTATAATGATCTCATTTGCAACAATCCTTGCTGTCTTCCACCCAAAACCAACCTCCTTTGACTTGTTGTAATGCTCTTAGCCCTATAATGTGTTCTCTCCCTTCCATTCATATATACTATTCACACATAGTATATACTGCATATGAAATCTTCCAAAGAAATGACACTTTTGGATTCATCACAAGAATAGTTCTCTCCTGATCAGTTCTTTTTTGTTATAATCTTGTATACCATCTATCTAGCCTTGGTCACAGAGAAATTGAGACGTGCAAGAGATTGTCTGTCACATGGGTACAAAACTCAGACTGGATTTTTTTGTTTACCTCAATCCTGTTTTTACCGTATCAAGTTTCTATTTTTCATTTCCTCTCTTCTTTTATGTTGTTGATGTATCTGAATAAGCCATTCATATTCTTTGAGGAATAAATTTGGAATATATACATGAATCAAGCATTTTCTGATTATGAATAAAATCATTGCTTTGTATAAAAATATACAAATTATTAAATGTTCTCATAATAACCCCAACGGTGCTCAGGGGTTATTCACATAGGACTTCCCTACCCCTAACCATCTAATATCCTCACAGTCCCTTCTCAGAAGCTGGGATATTCTGGTCTTTTCTCCAACTTTGTCAAGAGTGAGGATATTCCACTGCTGCATTTAATCCTCTCCTGTCTCCTTCTCTGCAGACGCACATTTCAAGACTTCCTCCTGGTGCAGTGGCCGGACAATCAGTGGCAATTGAAGGTGGGGTTTGTCGCCTGGAGAGCCCTGGAAATTGACACATTTCAGAACTAAACCTTGCAGGGTTGGAACTGAAGTTAGGTATTTTGTCTTCATTTTATGAGTACGATCGCAGCCTTGCGCACTCCTTGCAACACTGGTGCTGCTGTAGCTGGTGCTTGGTGGCATGTGGGCCTTTTTGTTACTGAGTAGGATTGAGTGAAAGTGTGTGTGTGTGTGTGTGTGTGTGTGTGTGTGTGTGTGTGTGTGTGTGTGTGTGTGTCTCTTTGTGTCTGATTACAGAGTATATTTCTCCCCTGATGAAATAGAAATTCCTCCTTATTGTATGGCCCAAGACCTAGAATGATTAAATCATCTTTACAAAATATGTGCTTTAACTGTTTACAAGGAAAACCTGAAAAGTTGCTGGAAAAATTTTTTAAATTTTAATTAAGAATTACCAACTATTGTTGATGTGATGTGCTTGAACTGAAGACTTGTTCCATGATTGAAAATGATAGTGCTCCATTTAATAACAGTAATAAGTAATAAGAATTATTTTTATTTGTTAACCAGTTTAAGTGGATCCTGGGGTAACTTAAACTGCTGTTTTTTCAACCCTCATATGGGCATTTTTCTTTAACAAAGAATGGTTTCAGTGAAACAATCTAGCAGAGAATTAAGGTCAGAGCCTTTAAAATAATAGTCTTATTGATGAAGTTTGTACTTCTTTCTTCAAGCTTTTCAAAGCTTAAATACTGCATAGCTTTGGCCTGTATGTAACTATATTATGAAAGAATATGTAAAGAAAGCATACAGTGGTGCACACTCCTAAATATATGTATAAGGAATGTTATTTACAATGTAACACTGTAAATAAGAAAGTAAAATTTATCGGAAAGTTCAATATTATCTTTGTTTCGTGTTTAAATATATTTTTAAGATAAAGGCACAAAAATAAAGAAACATATTACTGCGCATTGTGTGTGACTCTACTTTTTGAAGCTAACAAATTTTCATTGAATTTAACGATTTTACGTTTTGTTTGTAAACTGTTGTCTTTTTTCTAGAAATCATCTTCCATGTTCAAATTTTGCCTCGATGCAGTTAGGTTGAATTAGGAAAATGAAAACTGTGTTTAGAAGATGTGTAGTTCATAATCTATGAAGAAATCACTGAGATTTCCATTATAATCTTATAAAATAGCAAAGCTCTGGAATAAGAATTCCATTTTTCTTTGAAAATAATATTAGCAGCTGAAAGCCAGT
This sequence comes from Crocidura indochinensis, assembly GCA_004027635.1. Taxonomy (NCBI): domain Eukaryota; kingdom Metazoa; phylum Chordata; class Mammalia; order Eulipotyphla; family Soricidae; genus Crocidura; species Crocidura indochinensis. The sequence continues at coordinate 993 of PVKC010054084.1, read as the reverse complement.
AAATGAGTTGCTTCTAAATGCCATAGTCATTCTGGAGCCACATCAGAAAACCAAGACCTCCTTTTTGATTTTATATATGAGAAGTGCCTAGCAAGAAGATATGAAGAGAGACATGCTCAAGGAAAAGGAGTTCCCTGTGCCATGTAGTCAAGGCTCAGAGTAGCAGCTAAGTCCCAAATGAAATTATATACCGTATTTTCTGGCGTATAAAACAACCCTAATTTTGCAGTTAAAACATAGATTTAGGCCTATATTCGCTGTATCAAACAATGTTCCTGTGCTGCAACTGTATGTACCACTGTGAGCCAATCACAACAAGCAAAGTTTCAAAGGGTATACTGTAATAGACTTCCTCCCTGGCCAATTGACTCTGGCCAATCTGAGCAGACTTTTGAAACTGTAGATTCAGGTCCAAAACATTGTCTAATTTGCATGCACAAAAAACCTGCTTGGATTGACTGAGTTAGAGAAGCTGTCCAAGCAACCTTGCAGTGATTGGTCCCTTATCATAGGCACCTTTTCTGGCAATTCCCTGGTGGCATCAGTTAATCTCCCCCACTACATCAACCAAACAGCACCCCATCCTCGGACCCTAGCACTGAACCAATAACACGGTTAGCTGGGTTTTGCCAGAAGTGGCCCCCAGATCTCCTGAGTACTGTTTGGGAACCCCCAAGAAAGAGATTTGGAAACTCTACGACCTGATTTTTGTTTGTTTGTTTGTTTGTTTCGTTTAGCAGGATATACTCGGGGTATAAGACGATCCCTGATTTTCGGTTGACTTTTTTTTGTTTCAAAAGTCATCTTATACGCCAAAAAATACGGTACTTGACGTTGATATTTGACTAAATTATAGAGAAAAGGCAACCCAAAATGAGTAGACGCAAGTATGACTGATTTAGTAGTCACTGATTTATATTCCTCTTACCGGCAATCCCGTTTCTCACTGCATTCTTGTAGACAGGTTGCTTCTTTTGAATTTAAGAGAGCCAG
>PVKC010054083.1:0-10048 GCA_004027635.1 Crocidura indochinensis | reverse complement strand
ATTTCTCATCCCAAGAATATCAAACTGGCTCAGCAACAGGAACTGGGACCCAGCATTGAGATTAGACAACAAACATCTCCATAGCCCCAAACACCTCCACATATGGATCTGCTGGTCGCCAGCACTGCAGAAAACCAGGTAGTTTTGCATTGTTGGGGCCTAGCACTGAACTGCACTTTGAGGAAGGCTGAGTTTAGTCAAAGAGACCATGAAGAACTATGAGAATAGCAAGAAGGGAGTCAAAACAAAATTATATATTTGGGTCCAGGCAGTGGCGCTAGAGGTAAGGTGCCTGCCTTGCCTGCACTAGCCTAGGACGGACCGCGGTTCGATCCTCCATATGGTCCCCCAAGCCAGGAGCGACTTCTGAGCACATAGCCAGGAGTAACCCCTGAGCATCACCGGGTGTGCCCCCCTAAATTATACATTTTAGAAATAATTTTTATAACAAGAGTATATAAAATAAGCTAGTAGGATATCAGTCTAAAGAGAACACTTTCTTTACTGCCTGAGAAATCACAGAACTCTAGAATACCTTAGTATATTTATCTCAGACTTCAGAGTGGACCTATCTTGGGGCAGAGAAAGCAAGTATTTTAATTCTCGGGAACACTAGAGAACACCACCCTTCTATACTCACACTGCTGCTCTTCTGCTTCTTGGGAATAAGCATGTTTTCTGGGGGCAAATATTTGCTTCTCTTGGGGAACAGGAACCCCTGCCTCTGCTCAACTGTTCTGCTCTCTCACAGTTCCTCCACCTTCTTCTTACCAGCAGATCACACCTTCACTCATTTGCATTTCTCACAGCTCGTTGTCCAAGGAACTCAATAACACTGTGTCTCTCTGTGCAGGCTCAGTCCCAGTCAGACTATAATTTGTGTGTGCTTAAATATCTCACCTCTGGATTGTCTCTGGAGGAGAAATAGGGCTCAGGATAATGAGGAACAATATTAAAAAGATAAGGAGGTAGCTGCTTTACATGCAGACAATCCAGTTTCATTCCCAGGCACCAAAAATGGTCCCCAAGCACCGCCAGGAGTAATTCCTGAGTGAGAACAGGACTAAGCCATGAATATAGCTAGGTTCTCCCTACACCCCAAAATATTCAGGATGCTTCTTAGCATCATAACTAAACTCATCTTTCATGATTGATGATTTGACTTATGGAAATCATTTTTCCTCAAGAACATGCTGACAATTTACACATGGGAAAAATCTCATATTAGAAAGTCCAACAACCATAACTTTTATAGATATTTTAAAAATAAACTAATATGCTCCCACATAAAGCCAATACTGCACACACCAGCATAGCCTCACAGAGTCACACATAGACATTCTCACCCTGCCTGTAATCTCCCATGATCCAGAGGAAGACTCTGTATGTTGCTTGTTCTTGCACTGCAGAGCTCAGGAAAATACAAAGATCTTAACTTTGGGATTTGGCTGAAACAGTCATTCGAAGAATAATCATGAATTGACATACATTTTTGCATTTTGTCTTCAAAACCACTTCAATGTGAAATGAAAGCTAGATACATGGTGAAAAAATGAGTTTGGAGGAAAAAATGATATGTGAAATAAAAATCATGGGAAAAAAAGGAAAAAAATAAATAACTGTGCTAAGCCCAATGTCTGGATATCTGGATTAATGAGGAATAGACACCTGAACTAAGGGTCTGCATGCACAGAACTTGAAACTCTAAATGAGTGTACATTACAAAAGACAATGATTATTGCTTGTTATTATCCTTGTTATTTTGCTACATTTTTCATCTTACTTGGCCAAAGGCTCACTATTTCATAGCATTGTGAATTCTCCATAGAGTTTATTTCCTAGAATGGGAATATTGAGTGAAGAGAGATGTTCATGAAACACCACTATCCAAACAAGTAGAAGCAAAGATAAACAAATAGAACTACTTTAAACTGACGGGCCGGAGCAGTGGTGCCAGCAGTAGGGCTCTTGCCTTATGTGCACTAACCTAGTAAGAACCGCAGTTCTATTCCCTGGTGTCCCATGTGGTCCCCCAAGCCAGGAGTGAGAACTACATTAAACTGAGAAGCTTCTGCATCTCAAAGCTAACAGTGACTAGGATACAAAGGCCATGCATGGCATGGGAGAAACTATTCACCCAATATCCATCAGATAAGGGGCTAACATCTCAGATATATAAGGAACTGACAGAATTTAACCAAAAAAAAAATAACACCATGAAAAAATGGAAAGAAGAAATGAATAGACACTTCCTCAAAGAAGAAACAAATATGGCCCAAAGGCACATGAAAAATGCTCCACATCACTAATAATCAGGGAGTTGCAAATCAAAACAACAATGAGGTACCATCTCATGTCACAGAGAATGGCACATATTACATAAAACAAGAAATCAGTGCCGATATGGGGAGAATAAAACTCTCAGTCACTGCTGGAGGGAATGCACTCTAGTCTAGCCATTATGAAAAATTGTATGGAGACTCCTCAAAAACCTAGAAATTAAGCTCCCATATGATTCAGCTCTACCATTTCTAGGAATATACCCTAGGAACAGAAAAACACAATGCACAAATACACTCTGTATGCCTTTGTTCGTTGCAGTTCTATTATAGCTAGAATCTGGGGGTGGGGGGGAAGCAGATGCCTGACAGCAGATCATTGGTTTAGGAAACTGTGGTACATATATACAATAAAATACTATGCAGCTCATGAAGAATGAAGTCATGAAATTTTCCTCTACTTGGATGAAAGTGGAAACTATTATGCTGAGTGAAAAGAGTCAGAGGTAGAGAGATAGACACAAAATAGTTTTATTCATCTGTGGGATTTAGAAAAATAAAGATAGGATGATAATAATACCCAGGGAAAATAGAGATGAGGCTTGTAAGAACCAGCTCATAATATGAAACTTACCACAAAGATTGGTGAGTACAGTTAGAGAAATAACTACACCAACAACTATCATGACAGTGGTAGTGACTGAGAGAAATAGAATGCTTGTTTCGATTATAGGCAGGAGTGGGGGAGGAAGGAAATGGGGACATTGGTGGTGGAAAGGTTGCACTGGTGAAGAGACTGTACTTTATTTATGAATGAAACCCAACTACAAACATGTTTGTAATCATGGTGCTTAAGTAAATATTAAAAAAGAATAAATATGGGGGGCAGAGAGATACCATGGAGGTAAGGCATTTACCTTGCGTGCAGAAAGACAGTGGTTAGAATATCGGCATCTCATATGGTACCCTGAGCCTGCCAGGAGCAATTTCTGAGCATAGAGCCAGGAGTACCCTCTGAGCACTGCCTGGTGTGATCCCCCCCCCAAAAAAGAATATATTTAAAATAAAATAAGTAAAGTAGGTATTTTGAATTTTGAATATACCTGTCATCATGACTTGAGGTCATTGGGGCCTAGAAAAAAGCAGTTTATATCTCTTGGTTGTGATAATGTGAAGCTCTTGATCCAATGATATCAGACACAAAAAAATCTTGATTCTTCCATGTCTGTCCTCAAATTTGAGAATGGATATTAGAATGGGGAGCTGTCTCATATAGAAGTTATTGGAGATAGATCATTCAGTAAGTTGCATGCTTAAGATTCACCTGGACATATTTTTATGGCAAGAGCATGTGATAAATCAGAAATACACAAATTATAAGAGACTCAGTAATGAAAACATCTGTATTATCCACAGTAAGGTTGGAAAAAGTTACAAATTAACTGCTAACATCTAGCCTTGCTCATTGTTTTCATAAATACAACATAGGTTAGCCACTTTGCCCACAAGAGAAGTGATTACCCCAGCTGGAGATCTATTCACACCTCGGTACCCAAGTGCATTTGCATGTTCTTGCCTGGGGAGGATCTATGTTTGAGAGTCTGATATAAAGCTCAGCTTTCATCTGGCTTTCATTTATCAGGAGTTCTCAGTTCAACTCTCAAAATGAGGTTTCCTGCACAGCTTCTGGGTTTACTGGTGCTCTGGATTCCAGGTGAGGTTAGCAGGGAGCAGAGAAAGGAGGATGGACTCAGGACAGGGCTCACTGATGATACACTGACATCCTTGTGTTTCTGACTGTATGCCAGATTGTATGTAAGTCTCTTTTTGATGAGGCATGTGATGGTTAAGGCAGTGAATGAGAAACATAAGGAAATGAGGCTGGCACATATAGACTTCAGAGGCCTCTTTCAGTGTCACTAATGGCTCCTCATTCAGGAATCACTAAAAATGATCTATGATGTTTGAATGTAAACTTAATGTGCTTTAATCTAAATTTTTTTCAGGAGCTAAAGGTGATATTGTGCTGACCCAGAGTCCACTATCCCTGTCCGTTGTCCCCAGAGAACCTGCCTCCTTCTCCTGCAAATCTAGTGAGACTCTGTTGCACAATAATGGAAATACCTATATTTACTGGTACCATCAGAAACCAGGAGAGTCCCCAAAGCTCCTGTTCTATCTAAATACTAATCGGCAACCTGGAGTCCCAGACAGATTCAGTACCAGTGGTTCAGGGACTGATTTCACTCTTAAAATAAGTAGAATGGAGCCTGAGGATGTTGGTGTGTACTACTGTTTTCAAGCTATAAAGCTTCCTCACACAGTGATTTAACCCTAAACATAAACCTCCTTGTCTGGCCTGTGCCTGATGCCCAGACATGCTTTTTTAATGAGCAGACAGCACATTCTCTGAGTATGTGAAGAGGAAGATATCGGAGATCTCAGGGGAGTAGGTTGCAGCTGTGGGCTCTGGACCATGAGAGCCCCTGAAGTACTACAGTATTTCAGTACTACCAATATGAAGGCTAGGTCAGAGGTGCAGTCCTGGCATGGCAAGGCAGCAGAGGGATGGGGTCTTCCCTCCTGAACAGGACCAGGAAATTGCTTATAATCCTCCCTGCATGTCTACATTTATCGGTGAAATCTGACTAACCCAATAACTAGCTATTGACAAGTTGAAATTAAAGTCAAATGGAATTTATAATTTAGATTCTGTTTTATAAGGGAACCTACTTTTGTAAGAGTGTAGATGAATAGTTTCCCACTTTCTCAACTTTCTAACTTTCACACTAACATAATATGTGATAAGACATGATATGTAGGTTTACATATTTATTTTTTGAGCATTTAGTTTGTTTTTTATTTTTAAGTGATGTTCTGTGATTTACAAGGTGAATTTTTATCCATATAGTTCTAGTACCACATCTGTCAGTAGTGTATCAATGTGTATATACATTTTTATGTTATTCATATGTTTCTCTAAGCATACTAGGTTTTATATACCTATATTGTTGTTATTATATGAGAGATAGGATACAATACTATTACATATACAGTACACAATACATTATTATATAGTATGTATATTATATATCAATTATATATTAATAATAACATCATCATTTTCATAATCCTTACATTAATGTACTTGAGAAATCTTCCTCCATAAGCTTCTTAATTTATACTTAAAAATATGTTTATGTTTTGAGCTGTCATGTAGACTTCGGTAAAGCCACAGACTGTGGTCTTATGCTAAAGGCCTTTTTATGTTTAAATAGCATTTTACTAAGTACATAAACTGTTTTCCAAATGTCAAAAGTGATTTTTGAAATTACACAGCATAAATTGAGGCCTACATACCATATACTTTATAATCCAAACCAAATTCAGAATGACAGAGATTTTTTTCTTCTCTCTCAAATGAAAAGAACATTAATAGTCTTTCATTTGAATTCCATTTCTGGAATGACACTTGACAACATATGGATCACAACTTTAGAACTGGCACAGTTTTCTGCACCAGCACCAGGAATCAAATTCCCCCCAGGGGAAGCTCTAATGTCGTTCTGGCACCAACTTATTCCAGGTAGATTCATATGACACCCTGACAACAAGTAAACAGCAATCACTTGAGCTAAAGGCAGGTTTCTCTACCTAGTCACCTAAGAAATCAGATGAAATGAAATGATATGAAATCAGATAAAATCAGATGAAATGAAATTAAGCTAGATGAAATCAGAAGACGCTTTATGACAAACTAGCTTTGTCCTAGGATTTGTGCAAAAACCAAGATCACTAATTTCAGAAGACTTAGTACAACATCTGCAACTGAGTAGAACATTTTTTGGAACCATAAGGAAAGACCTTGGAGTTTGACAACTAACATGCCTGGAGCCAGGCACTAAATGATTATAATCTGCTGATTTTATTTTAGAGGTTAATTTTCTTAAGAAAGTGGGAGACAGTTTTACTCAGAGTCATATTGAAGAAATAGATACTGTACACATTTTAGGAACCATTGTTTTAATCTCTATCTAAACATTAATAATAAAATATTTCCCCTCACCAAAGTGTAAAGGCAGTTGTACCCCATTGATTTCCCAACAGATGCTTCCTACAAAGCACACCCTGGCCCTGCCAAAGAACCTTTGAGTGGGTCACAGAGAGGATCCTGCAGGGTTCCTACAGGCAGAGCTTGGGGAGATTTGACCCTAATCTAGGTTGAAAACAAAATACAAAGGGGTGTACTTTTTACGACTAAAATCCAACTACAAAAAGTTTTTAATCATGATGCTTAAATAAAAATATTATTAAAAATTAAAATCACAGATAATAATTTATAATGTTGCCCGTGCCAAGGCGAGGGGCAGGATCAGAGGTGGGGAACTACAATGCGGAAAGTTGTGTCCCAGAACAAAAAGGTCATGGCAGTAGATCCTGAAGTTTGGAACCAAGATGCCATGTCTGGGGTGCTAGGTAAAGCATAGTATCCAAGAAAAAATAGCCAGTGGTACACTGCTACTACACTCTGCACAGTGACTGTGCGCACATCCTAATCAAGGAATGCTAGCCCCATGATATAGAAAACATTGCACTACAACTGCAATAATGGGAAATAACACATCTCTATCATGCTTAGATAACAAAGATGCTAACTCCAATGACCCAAAAAGTATCCATCATCTATTTAACCTCTCAGATAAAATCTTAGAGAAGAAAAATAAAGGATACTCATAGAACTTAATGAAAAGCAAGGAAAAAAAAATAAATGTACCACATATAAGAATGAAGAAGATTTGAAAAGTAGAAATAAGAAAATTTCAAACTGAAAAACAGGGTTAAAAAACTTGGTAGATAAAATGAAAACCTCACTGGAAAGCCTCTCCCACAGAGTAACAGTAGCTGAAGACAGAAAAAGTGAGCTGGAAGATCAGATGCATAAAACTCCTTCCAACAGAAGAGTTTGGAAAGAGCCTCAAAACAAAACAAAACAAAAATATCAAACAATGGGAAATGTCTTCAGAGAATGTGAACATATAAAAATAGAAGTCTTTGAAAAGCTCAACAGAAACAACATAATAATCACTGGAGTCCAGAGACATGGGAAGAAAACCCCACAAAGTATAAATAGTACAAGAGACCAAATCCTACATGTCCAAAGAGTGCCAGCTAAAAGAGATCCCAAGAAAAACACTCCAAGATAATTTTAGTCACAATCATGAACCCTATAGATAGGGGGTGAATACTGAAGGCAGCAAGAACAAAAGGGAAATTACATTCAAAGAACCATCCCTAAAATTTACTGCAGTGGTGAGTTATAATGAGAAAACTCAACAAAATTAATGCATTGTCAAGAGTTCTTCACTTACCCAGACTTACATTCAGGTTGAAGGAAGGAAATAGAGCTTCATGGATAAGCAATAGCTTAGAAACTTTATAGAATTAAAACAAGCCTTAAAGGATAAACTGAAAGATCTACTTTAAGATAAGACACAACAAATGTTCACTAATAGATGACACTAAATCCCACGCCGATCATCTCTCTCAACATCAATGGACCAAATGCACCAGTTAGTAGACACAGAGTGGCCAAAATGAATAAAAAAGCTGAATCCAATGTTTTACTGCCTTCAAGAAACATCTGAATAGTCAGAACAAACACAGACTCAAATGTTGGAAGATGATAATTCAAACAATTCACTTAGAAGAGCCAAGTAGCCATACTATTTTCAGAGGACACAGACTTTAGACCTAAAAAAGTTATAAGGGATATATAAAACAGTAAGAAATCACACTCCTCAAAATACACGCACCCAATGAGAGACAAAGCAAAATATTTAAAATAACTGCTTAAAAACTTGAAGGCAGGGGTTGGAGCGGTGGCACAAGTGGTAGGGTGCTTATCTTACAAGCTTTAACCTAGGACAGACCTCGGTTCAAATCACCTGACATCCCATATGGTCCCCCAAGCCAGGAGCAATTTCTGAGTTCATAGCCAGGACTTACCCCTGAGCATCACCTGGTGTGGTCCAAAATAACAACAACAGCAACATCAACAACAGCAACAACAAAACCCCTTGAAGACAGATATCAATAACAAAAAAATAATAGTGGGATATTCAACACTGTCTTGTCACAGTTTGAGAGGTCAACCAGGCTGAAATCTAACAAAATTATACTAGCACTGAAAAGAGCAGTGGAAAAAATTTGCCTAGTAGATATATAAGGGTCTCCATGCCCAGAAAACTGGATACACTTTCTTTTCAAATGCACATGGTCATTCTCCAAAATGCTAGCCCATAAAACATAGCTACATTAAAAAAAGACTCTTGGATTACTCGTCCTATCTTAATCAGTATTCATACTCAATCCTAGGGTGTGATCTGGTGATGGGATTACTGGATTTCTCCCTACTTGGTATTCCTTCTCCACCCTAGGGTGTGTTCTGGTTTTTGCTAATAAAAGACTGGGTTTCACAGGAAGGAAAGGCTTCACTTTTAGGTCATTCTCCCCTAAGCTGCTTTCCTTCTTAGGAGTAGAAGGTTTGTGTGGTGGTATTCCCGTTTGAGTGTTGGAATTCCTGAAATCATTCTTGCACTCTTTCACTGTGTGGATTATTTTTTGTATTGACAATTGCTAGTATACCCATTTCTCTTCAAGTCCAAGTTTTGGAGCTTGGGGTGACACTTAAAAAGACAATAGAAATTGTACCTTCTCAGATCATAATATCCGAAATTAGAATTGAATACCATGCACAGAAGAAAAAATGTTAACAGCTGGAAATTATACAGCTTACTATTGAACAACCAGTATGCCAGAGATGAAATCAAAGAGGAAATCAAAAGTTTCCTGGAAACACACGAGAGGGAAGACACAAATTATCAGAATCTGTGGGACACAACTATAACTTTACTAAAAGGAAAATTTGTAACTTTTCAAGCATTCATCAGGAATGAAGGGCCTACATAAATAACTTAATAGCACAACTTATAAAATTGGAACATGATCAACAATATGAGCCAAACATTGGAAGACAGAAGGAAGTAACAAAGCTTAGAGGAGAAATCAATGCATTGGAAAGGAAATAATGATCTGAAATATCAGTAAAAGCAAGAGTTGATTCTTTGAAAAAATAAACAAGATCAATAAACCACTAGCAAAACTCACAAAGAAAGGAAGAGAGAGAAACTTAACAAAAAATTTAGAAATGAAAAGGGGAAGATTACTCCAGATACCACAGAAATTCAAAGGATATTGTATGAGAAATTTTATGCCACAAAACAATAGAACCTGGAAGAAATGAATACATGTTTGGCTTCTTATAACCTTTCAAGTTTGAACCAAGATGATATAGCATATTTGAATAAACCCATCACTATTGAAGAAATTAATCAAATATCTCTCCAAAACAAAAGACCCAGGCCCAGATGGACTCACTAACAAATTCTTTCAAAATTTCCAAGAGGACTTACTGCCTATACTTTTCATGTTGTGTCAGGAAATTGAATAAACAGAAATACTCCCAAATTGTTTTATTTTATTTTATTTTATTTTATTTTATTTTATTTTATTTTATTTTATTTTATTTTATTTTAACACCTTGATTACATACATAGTTGTGTTTGGGTTTCAGTCATGTATAGAACACCACCCATCACCAGTGCAACGTTCCCATCACCATTGTCCCAAATCTCCCTCCTCCCCAACCACCCCCTGCCTGTACTCTGGACAGGCTCTCCATTTCCCTCATAGGTTCTCGTTTTTAGGAC
>PVKC010054082.1:0-10150 GCA_004027635.1 Crocidura indochinensis | reverse complement strand
TTTTTTTTTTTTTTGCTGACCAGCTTTATCAACACCAAACTTGTTGAAGAGGATTTCCTCCCTCCACTTCAAATTTCTGTTCCTTTATCAAAGAATAATTTATTAATGAATAAAATGACAATATGTCTCTGAATATTTAATGGTATTTTAAGGATCAGAAGATCTGTCTTTATTCCAATACCATGTACTTTTAACTACTATCACTCTGAAAAAGAGTGATGCCTTCCATCTTTTGTTTCCAAATGATTGCTTTATCTGTTCATGGAGGCTTATTTTTCCACATGAATTTCAGAATTTCTTACTCTGTTTCTTTGAAAAGTGTCATGGATATCATTATATGAATGTCATCAAATCTGTACAATACTTTGAAGAGCATTGTCATTTTATTTATTTATTTATTTATTTATTTATTTATTTATTTTGGTTTTTGGGCCACACCTGGCGGTGCTCAGGGGTCACTCCTGGCTGTCTGCTCAGAAATAGCTCCTGGCAGGCACGGGGGACCATATGGGACACCAGGATTCGAACCAACCACCTTTGGTCCTGGATCGGCTGCTTGCAAGGCAAATGCCGCTGTCCTATCTTCTGGGCCCCACCAGCATTGTCATTTTAATAATGTTATTTTTCCCAACTCATGAACCTGGGATGTTTCCATTTTCTTTTTGTTTGTCTGCTTGTTTTGGGGGTCCACACTTGAGAACTCTCAGCAGTTACTCCTGGCTTTGTGCTCAGAAATTGCTCCTGGCTTGGGGGATCATATGGGATGCTGGGGATACTCTGAGGTCTATCTTGGATCAGCAGCCTGCAAGGCAAAAGAGCCCTACCGCTGAGCTATCACGCTGGCCCATTTTTATTTTCTAATGTCATTTTTTTAATTTTTTGAAGTAGTGTTTTGTTTTCTTTGTAAAGATTTTTCATTTCTAATAAACCAAGTCAGAAATGAAAGGGGGAATCACAACAGACATCATAGAAATTCAAAGAATAATTATAGATTAATTTGATATCTTCTATGCTATGAAACAAGTAAATTTAGAAAAAAATGGATAAATTCTTGGACTCCTATATCTTCCCAAGATTAAATCGACATGAATTGGAAAACCTGGACAGACTTATTGTGATTGAAGAAAATAAAATGGTATTCAAAAGTCTTCCCAAAAACAAAAGTTCAGGCCCAAATTTATTCATTAGTAAATTCTTTCAAATCTTTAAAAAGTACCTACTGATAATCCTTTCAGATTCTTCCAGGAAAATGAAGAGTCAGAAACATTCTAAAATAGTTGAGTGTTTCTATAAAGATAACATCATCCTAATACCAAAAGCATACATACAAGAAAAAGAGAATGAAGGGCAGAAATAATTGTTGTAAAAAATGCTAATATTTTTAAGAAAATACTAGCAAGTAGAATCCACCAATGTATCACAAAGATCATACACTATGACACAATTGGATTCATTCCAAAGATAATTCATTTCGAGGACAATTTAACATATGCAAGTCAATGTACATTATACACCATATCAAGAAAGAAGAACCTAAATCCATAGTAATGAATTCAAAGAAATCATTGATTAAAAGCCTATTCATAATAATAACTCTCAACAAATTGTGAATCAAAGGAAATTTCCTCAATATAGTGAATATATTGCTGCAAACCAAGACCAAACATTATTACACTCAACGAAAAATAACTAAGTCTTCCCTCCTAGATCATGCACAAGTTGCAATTGCCTACTCTCAAAAATTCTACTCAATATAGTATGAAAGGTAATTGTCACACAATTAGGCAAATATATATATATATATATATATATATATATATATATATCAAGGGCATCCATATAGGAATTGAATAATTCAAGTTCTCACTATTTGCAGATTATATTATATTTAGAAAATCATAAAGACTTTAAAATAAAACTTCTAGGAGCAATAAATATTTATATAAAATATACATGAATTTTATACAAATTTTTATAGGAAAATAATAGACTATAAAGTTAGCATGAAAAGTTCATGGCTCTCCTACATATGAATAATGAAAGAATAAAGATAGTAAATAAACAATACCATTCACTATTGTTCCTCAAAAAACAAGTGTCCTGCAACCAACTAAAGAAGTCAAAAGAAGGGGCAATATGTCCCTCGACTTTCTGAAAGTTCCATAGAGGTATTAACCTGAAATGTGCTCCCTGGAAACATTGGCAGTCATTATTTTCTCTTGGAGCTTGATGGAGAAGCTGGGACATTTTTCTGCGAGGAAGATGGTAGCAGTGGGTGAGAATTGCTGGGTCTTCTGTTATTAGGGTGTGTGTGTAGGAGCTCAGCTTCATCCCTTCCCCCCAAAAAATTGGTCCCAGATTTTTTTTTATCTCAGTCTGATATCACTTATAAGGATTTAGCTGCTCAATTATTTAAGTTTCAAAACTGGGTCATTTTTTGTTGGAGACTGTAGTGTGTTGCAGTAGGCTATTGTAATTCATGAACAAATGGAATCTGTATCTCCCCTTCTAAGAGTAATATAGTGTGGTCTTGCTCGTCTTTCAGATATAAAGGGTTGTTTTAATAGTCATAATATTTTCTACTTTTTACTAGCTTTTTTATTTTATTACAGGTAATAATTAATTTTAATAATAAACTAGTAATGCATTAATAAAGTAGATGGCATTGGGGCTTAAGGGGATGAGGGTAAATTGCATTTAATGGAACTCCACTTTTGACTGACAAGACATTACTAAATTATTTTTCTTGAATATTTATATATTTTGTATTTAAAATGACACATTTTATCTTTTCTTCCTTTTGGGGGCAGCTCTAACAACACTGCTAATAGCACATGACATACAATTTTAATTGCCATCATTATCACAAGAAAATATTCTTCCTGTCCTATTTTACAGCATGACTATATTTAAGTCAAGTGAAGACCGTCTGTGATTTGTGTTGAATAGGACCTCCAAATGTTTATGCAAGGGATTTAAGACCTAATTATAACTGTTCTATATTTTAAAGTGAAACATGCTTTCTCTAGAACACTTATTTTTTAGTATGTGCTTTGTTAAAATACAAATAAAATATAAAAAATTGATAAACATTCAATGTGTACTTATGATACTCCAGGTTCTATGTTTACATATATAATGCAAATATCACAATTATTGTAGGAGAAAATTATATTATACTTTTATTCCAAATGAGGACAGATAAATTAAAAAAATCAATAGTCATACAGGTAATAAATAGAAGTATAAGGATTATAACCCCTAACAACATTGAATACTGTTTCAACCAGTAGTTTTATTAAGCTACCATTACTTTACACAAATTATATTCATCTTTGTGATTTTATTACTTTAATAATAATAATAAAGTATAATATCTGTTAGAGGAATACATTTATAATGGAAAATAACAATATACAATTAATGCAAAAGGGATTCTGTCCAAAATATTTTTATCAATTAATATCAGAACAATATGTCATGGGTATCATTGACAGGAATGATTACAAGATACTATCTTATGGCTGACCGACTCATTGAATAATCACCTATCTTCCTTGTAGCTAAAGGTGAAAGAATATAAGAGTCTGTGATAGCTAAATGTTCTGCTACCACATCACAGTAAAGCAAAGAGTGGTTCATTCATTTCTTTAGATGCTGCTTTTGTCTATTGTAAAATAAGAAACTAAGGTGAGATTAATATTTAAAATTCATTCTTGTCTAACTTTTTACAATTTTCTCTCCATTGCTGACACTGTAGTCTTATATTACTCATGAATAGCAAAAGGAAAAGTGTATTTTTTAATATTTTATTGAAACCTTTGTGATTTACAAAGTCCTTAATAAGGGGCTGGAAATGATAGCACAGCAATAGGGCGTTTGCCTTGCACTTGGCCAACCCAGAAAGAACTCAGATTCAATTTCTGGCATCCCATATAGTCCCCTGAGCCTGCCAGGAGCTATTTCTGAGCGAAGAGCCAGAGTAACCCGTGAACACCACCGGGTGTGCCCCGCAAAAAACTCCTTAGTAGTTGGGTTTCAGACATTCAATGAATCAGGATCAATTCCACTACCAGTGTCCACCTCCGTCCACCTATGTTCCCCAAGTGCATTCCATACTACCCTGCCTTCCCTCCCCCCAGCCTGCCACTATAACAGGCCTATTTTAATCTTAGATGGTTAAAAGTTTGGGTCTCTTGATTCCATTGTTGTTGCCTTTAGATTGGGTGTTTAATTCTGTCCTTTTTTAACACCACCAAATGCACCTGAAATTAGTTGACCCCGAGCCCCTATCCTTTCATATTTGTTTTTTCCTTCTCCACTCAATTTCTTTCCTTCTCCTTGCTATATTCTGGGATCAAGAGTATTCTAGTTAATTCCCATTTAAACCATTGCATTTCTTTCTGCAGTTATTCTAAATATCACATATAGATGATATTATTCTGTATTTCTTCTTCTTCTGGCATACTTTATTTTGCTGCAACATGGATAGACTTAGAAGATATTATGGTAAATGAAAAGTGTATTTTAAGTTCTGGTTTTGGTTTTGGGGCCACACCTGGTGGCGCACAGAGGTTACTCCTGGCTCTTCGCTCATAAATCGCCCCTGGCAAGCTTGGGGGATCATCTGGGATGCTGGAAATAGAACCCAGGCTCTTCTTGAGTCTGCTCCGTACAAAGCAAATGCCCTACTGCTGATGCTATTGCTTTGCCCCCTGTAAAGTGTATTTTAAAACTACAAAGGCAGACTACTGATTTATGAAGATTTTGGATTTACAAATTGAATTAAATAGTGTACAGTAATACAGTTTTAATAGTATTTCTCTAAACAAAGTTGACTACGTGTTTTCTAGTATCACCAGTTCAATTTTTATTTCCATGTTAGGTAATTTTAGAGTCAATTTGAAAAGGAAAATATAAAAAAATAAGAAATTCATTAAATCAGCGAACAAGTGTATTTTTATAAGGATTATGGAAAAAAGGGAGCCGGGAGGTGGCGCAGGAGGTAAGGTGCCTGCTGCTTTGCCTGCACTAGCCTAGGACGGACCAGGGTTCGACCCCCCGGTTCCCATATGGTCCCCCGTGCCTGCCAGGAGCAACTTCTGAGCGCATAGCCAGGAGTAACCCCTGAGCGTCACTTGGTGTGGCCCAAAACCAAAAAAAAAAAAAAAAAGGATTATGGAAAAATACTTGAAGCATTTATCAAACTATGACAATGTAGGAAGTTGAATTTGCAAGCAATGTTTCTTAAAACAGAAGAAATAAAAATATTTTAGAAACCAATGTAATCAGTTCCTTTTTCTAGGAACAAATTACACTAAACATTTTATTCTTTTTCAATTTATATTGCTAAATGTTAGTTGCAGTGGTAGGATATTTTACCAAATTATTATTATAACATTATTAATACTCCTTTTAAAATATGGTATTTAATTAGATATTTAAATAAAAAATATAGTTCTCTGGAAAACACCAATTCATAAATTGATGTCCAGGACATTTCTCAGTATAAGGGAATATACTAGAAACTTGCAATTATTGCTGCATCAAAAGAGACTTTCTTGGTCAATAAATCATATGGTAGCATCTTTGAGATAATTCAGATATAAAAAGGAAAAAATCACAACTGAGGATAATTTATGTGAACAAAATAAATGTGTTAAGATAACGAAATATTCTTTTTTCTAGCAGCCAGGTGGTTTTTAAACTTACATGCTTTGGTACACTGATAAATGTTGCCATTTTTCCTGAAAGTTAGATGCATAAGTCACTTATTTTAAAAATGGGGCCTGGGAGATAGCATGGAGGTAAGGCATTTGTCTTTCATGCAAAAGGTCATCGGTTCGAATCCCGGTGCCCCATATGGTCCCCCGTGCCTGCCAGGAGCAATTTCTGAGCATAGATCCAGGAGTAACCCCTGAGCACTGCCGGGTGTGACCCAAAAAACAAAACAAAACAAAAAAAAGAAGTTCAAGACTAATCTAATTGAAATAAAATCTTTGTATCAAAGATTCATATATTGTCAATGGATAGTTTTCTTTACTTTTTATCTTGACTGAAAGAGCTTCACTTAAATATTTCTACAATGAAAATTTGTTTGACTCATGTGATAATTTATTTCTTGAGACATTAATTTATTAGATTGACAGTTTGGGATATTTAATGTAAAGAGGTATATATATTTATAATTTTTGTTACATCATAGCCATGTAATTGGACACATAAAATGATATAAGATGAATTTTAATGACCAGATTAGACCTATCATAAAATAAAAAAAAATTTTACTATTTAAATCAGGCATTGTGATTTACAAAGTTGTCCAGAACAGAATGTAAGGCATAAAATGTCCCAACACCAATTCCATTACTAAATCCTCCACTGATATGAGACAGCTCTCATAATCTCCTACCCTACTTATTTCTTTAATAAATACAGTTAATTTTTTGTTAGTGTTTGCACAGGGACCTACATAGGTGGTGCTCAGAAGTTATTCCTGAGTATCTATTCAGGGATCACTTTTGATAGCATTTGAAGAGACATATGTGGTACTGTGAATAGAATCTCATGCTTGGGTGATCATGTAGAGCAGAATAAACCCTGCTCAGGCTCAGGCCAGGCATACACTCTAACTGCTGTAGAATCTATTCATACACAGAATTTATACCAGTGGAACCTATTTGTAAGTTCATTGAAATATAACCAAGGACATTTATTATATGCATTAACAATAATTTATACTTCATTAATCAGAATAGCCAGTCACAATACTCTGTCATGTATAATGCTTGCTTTACTTATGGACTGGAATATTTTATTGATCCATTACTTTCAGAGGCTTTGCAAACAGCTTATAAATTTAGACAGGGCCCTGGATTATAAATAGTATAGTGGCATTTTTATGGTCAATTTCTGACCCATGTTTATATTTGTTCCACAATGCAGGATGCAGGATAACCTGCTGATCCTTTGGAATATGTAGCTCTACTGTGCATGTGCAGCACATGAGAAAAAAACACATCATGTTTTCCTCAGCACTCTTCATGGAGTTCTATTTTAAGAGAATTTACAGTTGACTTTTAGTGATCACAGTTCAAAATGATATCAATTCTAACATCCTTGGAATTAACTGGTAAGTACCATATATCAATGCAAACTTCAAAATTCTGAGAGGAATATATAGTATTTTAAATGCATATTGCTAACCAGAGGATCTCTCACACTTTTTTAATTAAAAAAATAGTAGGATTTCTATTAGCAATAGTCAATGGGTTCAGAATTTTGGCTCAATGGCAAAGCACTTGTCCTACATGCATAAAAGCTTGGTTCAATTTTCAGCACCACAGAAATAAATAAATATATAGATGATATATAAGGAAATACATCTCAAAGTCCACCATACTGGCATATATGATAATTAAGTAGTATGTGGTTCTCTAACGAATAGAATTTGGACTATAAAATATAAAATGATATTATTTTATTTAGAGTAAGAGTAATATAAGGCATCTGCCTTTTAGGCTACCAACCTGTGTTTGATTCTCAGCACCACAAATGGCCTCCTGAACCTTACCAGGAATGATCCCTTAGAGCAGAGAGCTGAGCATCACAAAGTGTGTTCTCAAAAACAAACCAACTACAAAAAATAATTTTCTTGGTTATCATATCATACATATCTATTCACATTTAACATTTATTTGGATTTAAGGTTTTGTCCTGTCTGAATAGTGCATAGAAAATTGAAAGTGGGGCCCGGGAGATAGCATGGAGGTAAGGCGTTTGCCTTTCATGCAAAAGATCATTGGTTTGAATCCTGGAGCCCCATATGGTCCCCTGTGCCTGCCAGGAGCAATTTCTGAGCATGGAGCCAGGGGTAACCCCTGAGCACTGTCGGGTGTGACCCAAAAAAACCAAAAAAAAAAAAAAAGAAAGAAAGAAAATTGAAAGTATAATTGAGTTAATTAGGAGTACAAAATAGCTAAAGTAAATTATTTCCTTTGCATATGTTTCAGCACATAAAATTGCACTAGCATAAAACTTAATGCATATTAAATTAAAGATGGAGGCCCACTAGGGATCATTTAAAATTCCATAATATATAAAATCCAAATGAAAGAAAATTAGTAATTCTGTACATCTCTAACTATATGATGGTAAGAATTTATGAAACTCATAATAGTCACAGATTCCAGAATCAATATACAAATTTCTAGGTTAAAGTTTCA
This sequence comes from Crocidura indochinensis, assembly GCA_004027635.1. Classification (NCBI taxonomy): domain Eukaryota; kingdom Metazoa; phylum Chordata; class Mammalia; order Eulipotyphla; family Soricidae; genus Crocidura; species Crocidura indochinensis. The sequence goes on along the minus strand of PVKC010054082.1, from coordinate 1,925 downwards.
TTAGTATTTTTACATTATATTCACACACAATACAGGGTTGATTCTTCATAAATTAGGGCTTTTTTAATTGTATCAAAATTATCTTCTTTATTAAAATGTTTTATATTTTATTAGAAAACTAAGAACATTTTTTAATGATTATAGATATTATCATCACTATAGTTTTGCTTTTCTGACTGTTCCTTCAGAAACTGTCTTGTCAAAGTCAAATAGTCTCATGCTTTTATCTTATTTGGTAGAACATGGCAGAAAAAATGAATTTGATGTTCAGATTTAACAAATAAACTTAATTGCACTTGAACTACATAGCAAGTTATTTTAGTAACAAGTTCTGAAAGAATACTGAATTAGCAAATGTGACAAAATGCATTTAGAATTAATATGCTTAATAAGTTGAACAGAAGTAAGAAAATAAAAAATCTAGGTTAAATCTAAAAAATCCAAAATCCATCTTTGAGACTATTAGAGTATTGTTTTCTCAATATTTTTAGAATGTTAACTATTATTTTTATTTTATTTTGGGGTCACACCTGGCCGTTCTTAGGACACAAGGCTTAACCTGACTGTTTTCAAGGATCACTCTTTTTTCCCTTTTAATTTTTATTAATAAATTCTTTATTTAAGCACCATGGTTACAAAATTGTTCATACTTAAGTTTCAGTCATACTTAAATTTCAATTAATACAGCACTCTTTAACAGTGCACCTTTCCAACCATGAATGTCCCCTATTTCTCTTCCATCCACCCCATCTGACTGTTTTTGGGATAGGCACCTTGCTTCTCTCTCTATCTGTCTCTGTATCTCTCTCTGTCTCTGTCTCCTCTCTCTTTCATCATTGACATGGTTGTTTGCACAACCATCAATTAAAGAGTGATGTGCATGTCACTATATTCCCTGTCAGTGTCCAGTTCTTGTCCAGAGTGTTAAGTTCCAACTTACATTGTCATTGTCATAGTGGACTTTTTCCTACTCTAACTCACCACTCTAGTAGTAAGCTTCTTCCCATCATTGACTTGTCCTCCTGTCTCTCATAACTATTTTCTAAAGGTATTATTACAATATTGCCCCCTGTGAGAGAAACTGTGAGTGCTACCTGTGTGTGTTTGTCTCCTGTCTCCCAAACCTCTTGGGAGTGGGTCGAAGGGGCCCAGAAAATTTGCTCTCCCAGAGGCTCATTCAAGGAGCCTCAAAACCAAGGGACTGCTTCCTAAAGTGAAAACTGTCTATAAGCAGTACTTCACAGAAGACAGGTCCCCTGTTTGAGAAGTCAGGCTGGGAAAATCTACGCCAGCCCTGTGGGGCTCGACTGTGAGAAATTGTGAGTGCTGCCTGTGTGTGTTTGTCTCCTGTCCTGTCTCCTAAACTTCATGGGAGTGGGCCAAGAAGGCCCCAGAAAATTTGCTCTCCTAGAGGCTCCAGAAGAGCATGGCTGCTCCGCTTCGCTACATGGTCCTGCGCTCTTTCTAAGGAAAGAACGCCTCTGTAAGAAGAAAAAAATCACACTAACAACTGTGCTGGATCACTGAAGCCTAGCATTTCTCCCTGGATTGTCTTATCTGCTGCGTGCTCAGGCCTAAGATTTGATCCTGTGTGAGGCTTCATTCACAGAGGAATCCCCTTCTTTGGAGGCAAGTTGACCCACCCAGAAAGGGCGGAGCCAGAGGAGCATGGCCATGCACATTATTTAGCCAATGAATACCACCACAACAAGTAGAAAAACCCACAACACAAGTGTGACATTGGGAAACAAAGCAGGCCAGCATCAGACATAGAGAATGAAGATGACAATTCTGATGACCAGAAAATAGCTAATCAACTAATCAATCTCTCAGATAAGGAGTTAAGATAAGAAATATGGAAGATGCTCAAAGAACTCAAAGAAACCATGGATCGAGTTGAACAGAACACTTATTTTTTTTTTTTT
>PVKC010054081.1:0-10034 GCA_004027635.1 Crocidura indochinensis | reverse complement strand
TTTTTGTTTTTTTTTTTTGGTCTTTGGGCCACACCCAGTGACGCTCAGGGGTTACACCTGGCTTTGCGCTCAGAAGTCGCTCCTGGCTTGGGGGACCATATGGGGAAATGGGGGATTGAACCGTGGTCCATCCTAGGCTAGCGCAGGCCTCCAGCGCCACTGCCCGGCCCACAATCTGTGTTCTTCACTTAATTTTAGTCAAGAGGTGAAGAAACGATTAACAATATGTTTTTTTGTTTGTTTTTTTGTTTTATTTTGGTTTTTGGGCCATACCAAAAAACACCAGGGGATTGAACCTTTGTCTGTCGTAGGCTAGTGCAGGCAAGGCAGACGACTTACCGCTTACACCACCACTCTAGCCCCAACAGTCTGTGTTCTTGCTAGCAATTTTTTATTTGTTTGTGTTTGGATCACATCCATCAGTACTCAGGAGTTACTCCTGGCTCTACGCTCAGAAATCAATCCTGGCTGGCTCGGGGGACCATATAGGATGCAGGGATTCGAACCATTGTCCTTCTGCATGCAAGGCAAACACCCTACCTCCATGCTATCTCTCCAGCTCCTCTTGTTAGCAATTTGGTGTCCTTAAATACTGGGATTTATTTCGGAACTCCTGGTTTTGTTCCTCTTATCCATTTATTTGTCTATCACTGAATAAATGCTACATGATTTGTTTGACTTTGGGACCATAATGGCTGTACTGGCCTTAAAACTGGTTCTGTACTCAGAGATCACTCCTGGAAGAGCTGGGGTCAAACTGGGTCTTAACCCCTGTACTATTTCTCTGCTTCCACCAGGTACCAGGTTATTTTTAGTACTTTTTTGTTTTGTTTTGTTTTTTTGTTTTTTAGTTTTTGGGCCACACCTGGTGACGCTCAGGAGTTACTCCTGGCTATGTGCTCAGAAATCGCTCCTGGCTTGAGGGATCATATGGGATGCTAGGGGATCGAACTGAGGTCCGTCCTAGGCTAGCATGTGCACGGTAAGGCAGACAGACGCCTTCTCGTTTGTGCCACTGCTCCAGCCCCTAGTTTTAGTAGCATTAATTTTTGTCTTTTTTTGGGGGAGGGTCACACCCAGTGACGCTCAGGGGTTACTCCTGGCTATTCGCTCAAAAGTCGCTCCGGGCTTGGGGGACCATATGGGACACCGGGGGATCGAACCTTGGTCCGGTCCATCCAAGGCTAGCGCAGGCACCTTACCTCTTGCGCCACCACCCGGCCCCAGCAGCATTAATTAAAAACAAATTTGGGGGGCCTGGGAGATAGCATGGAGGTAAGGCGTTGGCCTTTCATGCAAAAGGTCATCAGTTCGAATCCCGGTGCCCCATATGGTCCCCCGTGCCTGCCAGGAGCAATTTCTGAGCATGGAGCCAGGAGTAACCCCTGAGCACTGCCAGGTGAGACCCAAAAACAAAAAACAAACAAACAACAAAAAAATTTGGGGGCCCGGGAGATAGCATGGAGGTAGGGCGTTGGCCTTTCATGCAAAAGGTCATTGGTTCGAATCCCGGTGCCTCATATGGTCCCCCGTGCCTGCCGGGAGCAATTTCTGAGCATGGAGCCAGGAGTAACCCCTGAGCACTGCCGGGTGTGACCCAAAAACCAAAAAACAAAACAAAACAAAACAAAAAAACAAAAAACAAATTTGGGGGGTACTTCTGGCTTTTCACTCAGAAATTAAACCTGATAGTGTCTGGGAGAGCATATAGGTTGTTGATGATCGGACCTGGGTCTGCCACATGCTAGGCAAGCATCCTAGTCACTATAAAATCTTTCTAGCCCCATAATGGCCTTATTCTGGTAAGATTTTGTTTTGGGGCCGAACCAAGCTGTACTCAGGGCTGACTGTAACCAGGCTCTTCTCTCAAGGTTCACTCCAGGTGGCCTTGGAGGACCATGAAGTGCCAGACATTCAACTTGGGTTGATTGTCTGCAAAGCAAGTGCCCTATCTGCTATGCTATTGTTCTGGCCCCTTGATGTGATAGTTTTACTTATTTACTGTTGGTTTTGAGGCTAACCCTACCACTGCTGCTGGAAGTGTTTAGGGCTTACTTCTGGCTCTGTACTCATGGATCACTCCTAGCATGTCCTGAGGAGCTATAGCCCTGGGATAACCAGGGATCAAACCTGGGTCATTTGCATGCAGGATAAGTGCCTACCCCACTATATTATCTCTCTGGTCCCAAGATGTAATAGTATGCTATTCAGAAAAGTGATTTTCCTCTCCTTGACTTTGCTTCATTCCTTTTTTGGGGGGAGGTGTAGGGAGCACATCCAGCTGTATTCAGGGTTTACATTAGTCTCTGAACTGGAAGGCTCTGGGCACCATATGTGCTGCTAGGAATCCAGCAACTGAATTTCATATTTCTTTCAAGCTTTTGGTCGCATTCATTGATGTTCACGAGTTATTCTGGGCTCTGAACTCGGGAATAGTTGCTGGTTTTGTATTTCTCTGTTTTGTATTTTGGCCACACCAGACAGTGCTCAGGAATCACTTCTGGTGGGTTCCAGGGACCATATGGGATGCTGACACATGCAAGGCAAGTGCCCTATGAACTGTACGATTGCTTTCACTGGGACCGGAGAGATAGCTAAGTGGTAGGGTGTTTGGCTTGCAAGCGACAGGCCCAGGATGAACAGTGGTTTCAATCCGGGCATCCCATATGGACCTAAGTGCCTGCTAGGAGCGACATATGAGCAGAGAGCCAGGAGTAACCCCTGAGCGTCGCCAGGTGTGACCCCAAAACAAACAAAAAATATTGTGCTCGCTGTTTTGACTGTTGTTTTTTGTTTTGTTTTGTTTTTTCCCGTTGTTTGGGTCACACCAGGCGGCGCTCATGGGTTACTCCTGTCTTCAGTCTCAGAAATCGCTCCTGGCAGGTAGGGGGGACCATATGGGATGCCAGGACTCGAACTAATGACCTTCTGCATGAAAGGCAAACGCCTTACCTCCATGTTATATCTCTGGCCCCAAGTTTTGACTGTTTTTGAGGATTATTTATTCCAAATATCTATAGGATCAGTTATTAAATTAATTTTAATATATAAATAATATAATAATTTTTAATCTAGTCTGATATTCTGATTGGGATTAAATCAACTTTAGACCAATTAGTTTACAGTTATCACTTTGCTTACAGAGGGAAATGAGGTGTACTGTAGGTATACCTTATTTCTGGTTGTCAGTTTTTATAAAATACAGACAGTCCATAGCCCTAAAATCACTTGGTTTCCCCCACCTCCGGGCACAAACAGACAACAGGCGTGCGGGGAAGCAAGACAGTCCTCAAAGAATCTGGAAAGACCCAGACTCTGGGCCACTCCATCTGGAGAATCCCTGGGCAAAGCTACTACCCTCCAGCTCTGTCCGGCTGAGGCCAGCTCCATGGCTCAGATACAGTGCTCCCGCCCGCCCGGGCACCAAGACCTATAGCTCAGAGAGGTCCTCTCCCCAGGTCACGCCCAGAGTTCAGCTTTCCCACCTGGGAGACCCCATGTGGGGGGGGGGGTCTCAGGACCCACAGCCTACATCTTTTTGCTTTTTGTTTTTGGGCCACACCCGGCGGTGCTCAGGGTTTACTCCTGTCTGTCAGCTCAGAAACAGTTGCTGGCAGGCACGGGGGACCATATGGGACACCGGGATTCGAACCAACCACCTTAGGTCCTGGATCGGCTGCTTGCAAGGCAAACGCCGCTAGTGCTATCTCTCCGGGCCCCACCGCCTACATCTTGCAGGGTGCAACGCAGGCCCTTTTCCACTCAGCAGTCCCGCCGCCCAGTTTGGGGGTTGGAGAGAGAGCGTAGCAGTAGGGCGTTTGCCTTGCAAGCAGCCGACTCCGGACCAACGGTGCGGTTCGAATTCCGGCATCCCGTAGCATCCCTCGTGTCTGACAGGAGTGATTCTTGAGCACAGAGCCTGGAGTAACCCCAGACCGCCGCCAGGTGGGGCCCCCAAACCAAAAACCAAAACAAAGAAGTCCCGGGCCGGAGAGGTAGCACGGAGGTAGGGCGTTTGCCTTGCCAGCAGAAAGACGGTGGTTCGAATCCCGACATCCCATAAGGTCTCCTAGCCTTCCAGGAGCGATTTCTTTCTTTCTTTTTTTTTTTTTTTTTGGTTTTTGGGCCACACCCGGTGACGCTCAGGGGTTACTCCTGGCTATGCGCTCAGAAGTCGCACCTGGCGGCACGGGGGACCATAAGGGGAACCGGGGGGGATCGAACCGCGGTCCGTCCTAGGTTAGCGCAGGCACCTTACCTCCAGCGCCACCGCCCGGCCCCGTGCAGGAGCGATTTCTGAGTGTAGAGCCAGGAGGAAGCCCTAAGCGCCGCCGGGTGTGAACCAAAAGCCAAAACTAGCCAACAAACACCTAAAAAGAAGGCCCGGGAGATAGCATGGAGGTAAGGCGTTTGCCTTTCATGCAAAAGGTCATCGGTTCGAATCCCGGTGCCCCATATGGTCCCCCCCGTGCCTGCCAGGAGCAATTTCTGAGCATGGAGCCAGGAGGAACCCCTGAGCACTGCCGGGTGTGACCCTCCCAGTTAGTTCTCAGAACCATTCGGCTCGAGGCTGCGTCCACAGGCCCCGCCTCACCGCCAAGGTCCGCCCACCCGCAGGGACCACATCTCCCGCCCGCCCCGACTGGCGTGCCGCGGCTCGCCGGCCGACGTCACGCTGCGGCCCCGGCTGCCTCTTAGGCTACGCCCGCGCTCGACCCCAGCCCAGCTCAGCCCCGGCTCCCATCCCAGCACACGGATCACGCTGACGTTTCGCCCAGCTCAGACCCCGGCCCCGAAGTCCCGCCTCCCCGGCTCGGATCGAATCACAGGCGCGCTTGGTCCCGAAGTCCCGCCTTCCCGGCTCGGATCCAATCGCAGGCAGCGCTTGGCCCCGAAGTCCCGTCGTCCCCGGCTCGGATCCAATCACAGGCAGCGCTTGGCCCCGAAGTCCCGCCGCCCCGGCTCGAATCCAATCGCAGATGCGCTTGGCCCCGAAGTCCCGCCTCCCCGGCTCGGATCCAATCGCAGGCGCGCTTGGCCCCGAAGTCCCGCCCCGCCTCCGACGCGGCCGCACGGTTCGGGCGAGGCGCGCGGTTTCGTGGCAGAGCCCGGTGTCCGTCCCCCGTCTTCCCGGGCCGGAGGTGGCGGGTTCGAGTCTTCGCCTTCCCGCCGTGGCCCCGTGGCCGTGTCGTGCCGCGGGCGCGGCCGTTGCGCCACGGGAGCAGCGGGCCCGGCGCGCGCGGCGAATCTGCCGCCGCGAATCCTCGGACTCGGCGTTGGCGGCGGCGGCGGCGGCCTCGCGAGAGCGCGGGCGGCGCGGCAGCGGCGGGGCGGGGCGGGGGCCGGGCGCGGGTCCGGGGCCGGGTCCGGGGCCGGGCGCGGCGGGGGTCCGAGTGCGCGGGAGGGCCGTGTTGGCGGGCGCCCGCGCCCCGCGGAGCCGCCGGCATGACGGGCCGCGTGTGCCGCGGCTGCGGCGGCACCGACATCGAGCTGGACTCGGCGCGCGGCGACGCCGTGTGCACCGGCTGCGGCTCGGTGCTCGAGGACAACATCATCGTGTCCGAGGTGCAGTTCGTGGAGAACAGCGGCGGCGGCTCCTCGGCCGTGGGCCAGTTCGTGTCTCTCGACGGTGAGTGCCGGCCGCGGGTGCTTCCGGGTCTCGGACCCGCGGCCGGGTGTGCGCGGGCAGCCGGGGGCCACGGAGTCGGTGAGCGGGTGGGTGCTCGGACCCCAGCTGCCCCGTCGCCGCCCGATCCCGCCCGGGTGGACTCCGGGGACTGCCACTCCCTGGGGCGTCCGCAGGGCCGGCCCCTCGGGCCCGGGTGCCGGGCCACGGAGCCGCCTCGAGCGCGCGCTGTCCCCGCTGGCTCCTGGGCAGCTCCTGGCGCTCTGCACGAAGCGGGCGGGCGCGGTGGCCGTCGGGGATGGACCTTGCGGTGTCCGGCGCTGTCCGCGTCCTGAAGGGCCGGAGCTGCCCAGGCCTGGGCTCATCGCCTGCCCTAGGTTTTCTGTGACGGCCCCCAAGTGGTCTCAGGAGGGGCCCCGGGGCCCAGGAGCAGGCGTTAGGCCACAAGGGTGCTGTGGTGCTGCCCCGGCCTTGTACTGGACACCGGCCGCTCAGGTGTATGCATGCTGAGCTCCATGAACTTCCATGCTGTCCCCGGGCCCCTCGTTCCATCTTCACGCGTAATCTTTGTGGTGTAGGGCTTGATCCTGGCCCCCCACTGGAGGTGGGTGCCCTCGCCTCCCAGGCCAGTTCTAGAGTGAGTTCAAGTGTGTCTACAGGTCCACCTGGGTGTCGATGAGGAGCACAACGGTCTCTTAAAGCATCTGGAAAGATCCAACATCCCCTCGGGGACTCTCCCAGCCCTGAGCATCATTCTGGGAGGGCTTCATTTCGGAGTTTCTCTGCCATTGCAGTTCCCAACAGCAGCCCTCTGTGCTGTGGACACTGGCCCGAGATCCCTTTGAGCTGTTCTGTGGTAATATATATGTAGCTGGAGCGAGCCCGCTTCTCCAGGCGGCTTTTCATTTTGTTTTTGTTTTTGTACCCTTATGGTACATGGTTTGGCTGATTTCTCCATGACTTGCTGACATTAATGAGTAGTTTCAGGAGCTTTGCAGGGTTGGTTCGTTTGCTTGTTTTCGTTTTGAGGCCTCACCTGGCAAAGCTCAGGTGTTATTCCTGGCAGTGCTCAGGGGACCATATGAAGTGCTTGGGATCAAACTCGGAGTGGCTGTGTGATATCGCTGTGGCCCCATGGTCTTGCGTTTTCTGTAGAGGAGTGTTAATGGACACTGTTCATTCCTGCTCTTTCTCGACAGAAAGCATCTGCCAGTCATCTGCCAGTTACTGCAAGCTGTGATGGGGACTCTGGGCTCTTCCTTGGAGGGGTAGTGGTGGTGGGAAGGCCTTGTCTTGGCAGTGCTTTCCTTCTGCATGGGATCCATCCGGGTTGGTCTCTTGGAGAGGCTGATTCTCACACACTAGGTTTATCCTTTGGGGATATGGCTGCGCTGGCCTCGGAGTCTTGTTGGAGTGCATGTCCACTGCTGATGAAGTTGCCTCTGGTCTCCTGGACCGCCTTCCTCTAGTTTGGTACTTAGCGAGGGAACAACTTCCAGCGCTCTTCAAGGGACAGCAGGAGGGCCTCTTGCCTTCTGGGAGACATCCTGGGGGCTGCACAGGCTTTTCCTGCAGGAGCACCCCCTGATCACTGACAGGCCAGCAGTAGCCTTCAGAAGCAGCTGGGTTCAACTCAGAAACTCCCAAACATCTGTGTCCATTCCATGTTGTTTGGGGATCTCTGGTGGGTCTGAGCCTTCAGGGCCAATTGATAATCTTATTTTTGTTGTTGTTTTGCTTTGGTTTTGGGCCACACCTGGTGGCGCTCAGGGGTTACTTCTGGCTCTACACTCAGAAATCACTCCTGGGTGAGTGAGGTGGAGGCGGTAGGACATTTGCCTTGCCCACGCTAACCTAGGATGGACCGCAGTTTGATCCCCTGGCATCCCATATGGTCCCCCAAGCCAGGAGCGATTTTTGAGTGCATAGCTAGGAGTAACCCCTGAGTGTCACTGGGTGTGGTGCAAAAAAAAAATAAATTACTCCTGGCAGGCTTGGAGGACCCTATAGGATGCTGGGGATCGAACCTGGGTCAGCTGCATGCAAGGCAAACACCCTACCTGTTGTGCTATTACTCTGGTCCTGTGGGACACCTGGCAGTGCCTTGGGGGATGTTCCTGACTGTGCCAGAGTCATCCCTGACTCTGGTGAGGTGTCTGTTGGGGAGGTGTTTGGAGTTGGTGGTTGCCTGGCTCAGTGAGCCTGGGCAGAGGCCAACATGCTGGTTATGGGCATCACCTGCTTGCCTCCACCATTATCCCCACCTGGATATTGCCCCACTTCCCAGAGCAGGGCCATCACCTGAAGCTAGGGTGACATGTGCATGTGGAAAGTGTGCAGTGCTCCCCTGTGCTCACACTGTGGTCCTGCCATGCTCTGTCTGGAGGCTGTGCCCAGTGGAAGGAGAGGATCTGGTGTCCCGCTCTGTGGTCCCTATAGGAGGAGGTGTTGAGAAGTTTTTTTGAGCCAAGATGCAATGTCCAGGCTGACTGTGTTCCCAGGCCTCGGGACTTACATTTTCGTTTTTGAACAATGCCCAGTGATGCTCAAAAGTTACTCGTGCCTCTGCACTTGGGAATCACTCCTGGAGGTGCTTAGGGAACCATATGAGCTACCAGGGATCAAACCTGTTTTTTGCCATGTGCATGGAAGCGCCTTCCTCATTGTATTATCCCTACAGCCTTATTCCCGCCACCACCACCCTCTAGGAGACCTACGATTTACAGCACTATTAAGGAAGGGCCCCCAGACCCCTGCAAAGCAGCTTCTCAGCTCTGCCTAGGCATTTGTTCTGTGTCCTGATGAGATGCAGGCAGGCCGACTGAGAGCTCATGTGTGTGGAGGAAGCACATGTGACTGCATGAGTGTGTCCTTGTGGTCATGTGTGAATGTGCACACTTGTGAGTGCATGTGCACGAGTGTGTCCTTACATGTGATACATATAAATTTGTGCTTGTGTGATCATGTGTGTCAGCGCCTCATGTCTGCTCCTGTGGGTGAGTGACCACAGGGACCATAGACCACACAGGAAATAGGCTCCTGGGCCTGGGGAGTCAGCTGTTGGCAGGAGGCTCTCCACAAGGTTCTGTGTGGTTCGCCTTCCACTGGACTAGGGCCCCGAGACTGGAGGAGGCGCTGCAGATCTGAGAGCAGCAGCCATCACAGGGTCCACAGGGTCTCATCCCTGTTCTCGTCACCTCCCACTTGTAGATAGCTTCCAATGCACACTAATTTGGGGGTAACCCCGGTGACAGTGACAGACCAGCTGGGGCTGCCACCAGTCCCCAGACTGCTGGCCCGGCCTGCCCAGGGGGCTCTGTCTCCCTTGACTGTTGTTTCCACAGAGAGGGGTGGAGTCACCTCAGAGGCTTCCGGAAGGGGAAGGGGATGGTAACCGAACCTCCTGCCACCTGCTGTCCAGGATCCCTGGCCCCTGATAGTCACTTTGTAGCCACAAGCTCCGCTTCCAAGCTCCCCAGACCCTCTCCTTTCTTACTGGCAACTGCCAGCCCTGGCCTAGTGGGCACCCCATGGTACTGCCAGTCTGCTCGATGCACCCGTGTTCAGGTAGCGGGAGGGACTTGAGGAACCCAGGGCACCTGTGATAGGGCCAGGTGTGGGCGCCACAGTAGAGACCATCCATGGCTGTGCCATCACACTTGTGGAGGGGGCCCGGATTTGGGGGCAAGTGCTGGGGTCTGAGAGCATCTGGATGTGGTTTGAGAGTGGATATAGGGTAGCAGAGTTGTTCCCCTTGCTCCTCACTGGACTGACCATGTCCTTATGTTCCAGGTGCCGGCAAGACCCCGACCTTGGGCGGTGGCTTCCATGTGAACCTGGGGAAGGAGTCAAGAGCACAGACGCTGCAGAACGGTGGGACGGGGTCCTGTGACACTCACTGTCCCTGCAGCCCCTCCCTGGGTCAAGGCCTGTGGACGCCCCATTTCTTGAGCACAGATGCTTCGGTGGCAGCAGTTAGATGGCAGTGCCATCGCCTCATGACTCAGTGGGTCCCTTGATGGGTAGCATCAAAGTCAAACCCAGACCTCCTGTCCTGCAGGGGCCCCCCCATGTGGCCCGACTTTGACAGCTTCTGCTGAGCTGTTGCCCTGTGCCACCCCCTGGAGAGGAGAGGTCTCCCTTGGCTGCATTCTGCCAGTGCATGGTCGTCTTTCCTAGGTGCCTCCCACCCCACCCATACTACTGTGGACAACTCTAGGTCTGGAGCCACCTGATTTCATTAGTGGAAAGTGTGCTGGAGGTTCCCTGGGTTAGGCTGGCAGCCAGGCCCCTCAGTTAGGCCTGTAGTTGAGACCTCAGGACAGTCCCAGATTCCTCAGCAAGTCACAGCTCTTGTGACAGGGCTCCTGGCAGTGTCTGGGCCTTTGGCACTGCCGTACCCTGTCTC
>PVKC010054080.1:0-10032 GCA_004027635.1 Crocidura indochinensis | reverse complement strand
GGATGATGAAATAAAATAGACAACACAAAGGTGAAAATGCTCACAGGTAGAAAGTGCTCATCTCTTCAACAGATGAGATTCTGCAAACAGTCCTAACTATTTACATGAAAGAGTAAAGAATACCAATTATAGGACCAGTATTCAATAACCCTTGTTTATGGGAGATACATCATCAAGTTGTTCAGAAAAGTTTCAGAACAGGAAAGTTGAACCACCTTGTCGAGTTCACGGAAGAAATGAGAGATTTCCAAGTTGGAGCAGAAGAGACACATGAATTTTGTTTTGTGACAAAGGTTGCAGGAAATTCATGACTCAGGATTCCAGAACTAGCAGTTCTCAGAGCTGGAGATTCATGCTGAGCATGTTATGCAGGTGGTGTCAAATAGCCATGAAGCAGTCATAGGCTATCACAGACAGAATAACACAGTCTGTGTTTGTGAGTCACTACAAAGACTAGGAAAAATACATTTGATGATTAAACCCCCATACATGATTACTTTTCTTTAAGTCTGAATGTGGTACAACATCTTGGGGACAGAGATAGAAGTTAAGTAAAGCCCACAAGTTACAGGTTGTAGAGAAAGAAGCACATGGGATTGTGAAGGTGAGAATTTGAGCAGATGGCCTGGGATTATGAGCAGGTTCCCAAATACAATGACATGGAAAGAAAAGCCAAAACATAAGGAGCTGAATTTATGGTTCCTCTAAAAATCCTAGAAGAAATTCTAAAATTTGTCTAAGGTTTTTCTGATTCCATGCAGTGAAAGAACTACAAGAATTGAGTAAAACAGGGGCCCGGGAGATAGCATGGAGGTAAGGTGTTTGCCTTTCATGCAAAAGGTCATCAGTTCGAATCCCGGTGCCCCATATGGTCCCCCGTGCCTGCCAGGAGCAATTTCTGAGCATGGAGCCAGGAGTAACCCCTGAGCGCTGCCGGGTGTGACCCAAAAACCAAAAAAAAAAAAATTGAGTAAAACAGCATAATATGTCTCATATATACAGGCATTATTTAGGGGGATGCATTTTATTGACATATACAAACTTACAACATTGTGTTTGAAAAATTATAAATATTAAATATACAAATATTGAGAAACACATTTCCTGATTCTTGGAAATATTAAAATACCTTGATAATGATTTTGAGTGGGCTAAGTTCTCTACTTGTTGGAAATTAAGAAAACAAGTCAAGCAGAAGTATCTTCACTGTCTTCACTCAAAATAAACGTAATGTTTTATTCTTCTGTTGCTTCCAATATATTTGAACTTGTTTTGCTTTACTGGAGAATTTTAAACCTACATTTTCTCTTCTAATTTTCCTTTTACCTAAGTCATGCAATTGCCAAAAATCCACAGCTGCACTGATTGCTCAATAATCACTAAGATTTAGGTCATCATAAACAAATATATCAGTTTATTAATTAGTAAGTTACCCAGGTAATCTACTCTCAGCTGCTAGGGGCTCTCAGGTAAACTCAAGTAACTATTCTTTCTTTGCCTTTTGTCAAACATGCATCTCTAGGGGTCAGAGAGATAGAATAGTAGGTAAGCTCTTGCTTTGCTGCAGCTAAACCAGGTTTGATCACTGGCATACCACATGGTCCTCAAGCACTGTCAGGAATTATTCCTGAGTTCAGAGTAAGGAGTAATCCTTGAAATTGTCAGATGTGACCCAAAACTTAAAAATGCATCTCTAGAGCCTACATGACTTTCAAACCCTCTGGATAGAATTTCGAAACAATACAGAATTATTGGACCCTATGTTTGAACCGCCCAGCTGAGTTGATTTAATATCCCTGGAATATTTTCTGATTCCCTTGTTCTGCTTGGGACATCTCCTCAACCATTCAAAAGTGGCAGTAAGAAAGCATGCTTATGCTGCAGGTCATATGGAAATAATAGGCATATTCAAATGGTAACCCAATACTTATTAATGATGCCATTGTCAATAATCATGTATGAAAAGCTAAGAATCCTAATCACAAGATAACCCTTTGCTTTGTTGGAGTTCAGCATGGCTAATGTCTGGTATTCCAGAATGATCACCTGTGAGAAAACTCCAGGAACTGAAGCAATGGCCTGATTACAAAGAACTGACTAAATCTTTCACCCTCAATAAACAAACTCCCCTGTACATAGGCTCCAGTTCAGGAGCCTCGTAAGTAGATGCAATTCATGAGCATAAAATTCATGAGCAAAAACTGAAATAAAAACTTGTTTCAGGAGTCAAAGATATAGGGCTTTTGCTTTGCACGCAGCTGACCTAGGACGAACTGTGGCTTGATCCCCAGGCTTCCTATATGGTCCCCCAAGCCAGGAGCAATTTCTGAGCTCATAGACAGGAGTAACCCCTGAGCATCACTGGGTGTGGCCCAAAACAAACAAACAAAAACTTTTTTCAACCTGGGAGCACTGGTGGCAGAAAGTTGATACTAGTTGGTAGGATTGGTGTTTGAATATTATATTTCTAAAACTCAATTATGAATGACATTGTAAAAACATTGTGCTTTAGTAAAATATAAAAAGATTAAAAGTTGGGGCTGGGCGGTGGAGCTGGAGGTAAGGTGCCTGCCTTGCCTACGCTAGTCTAGGATGGAACGTGGTTCGATCCCCCAGTTTCCCATATGGTCCCCCAAGCCAGGAACGACAACTGAGCGCATAGCCAGGAGTAACCCCTGAGCAACACTGGGTGTGGCCCAAAAACCAAAAAAAAAAAAAAAGATTAAAAGTTGTTTCATCATAGTTAATATATCTCTAACTATAAGACTATTAAGAAAAATTTATTAAAAGTTTTATTTCTGAATAACTCAAGGATAAAGTAAACTTTTGATACTCAGTTTTCAGTCCCTCTGATAGACACCATAGCATGAATCAGATAAGACACAAGCTTCCCATGAGGTGATTAAAATCCATGACCTTGGGCCAGAGAGATAGGAGGTGTGGCATTTGCCTTGCATGCAGAAGGACAGTGGTTTGAATCCCAGCATCCCATATGGTCCCCCGAGCCTACCAGGAGTGATTTCTGAGCGTAGAGTCAGGAGTAACCCCTGAGCGCTGCTGGGTGTGACCCAAAATTAATTAATTAATTAATTAAAAATAAAACCCATGGCCTCAGCTCAAGATATCTACAGGTTAGAAATTAAGTCAAGTGCTATACAAATGGATGTGGCACAAGAGTAAAGAAGGATTAAAGGGTAAGTAGGAAAGTAAGGAATAAATTATTTATAATTTTTAAAATATACAAAATGCTGTATTGCTTAAAGTACCATTTCTTAGTAATATTAAACATTGTGACTGGTCACAGTTAGTATGGTCCAGTTAGCATGGTATATCTATATTACTATATAACATAGATACACATATATGTAATTTATCCTTTGAGGTTAAATTATTCCTAATAATTTATGGAGCCCATAATACAACTAACAAGTTCCAACTATTTTTGATTCAAAAATTGGGAATATATTTGAGAGAGTAGGAAAAAACAAATTTAAAAGAAACTGTCATTCTCAAAAAAAGCAGAAAGTGGGTACAAAGCGATAGCACAACAGTAAGGCATTTGCCTTGCAAGGAATCAATACAGGATGGACCCCGGTTCGAATCCCAGCATCCTATATGGTTCCCTGAGCCTGCCAGGAGTGACTTCTGAGTGCAGAGCCAAGAGTAGCTCCATGTGTGACCCAAAAAAACAAAAATAAATAAATAAAAGCAGAAAGGTAAACATAGTGTCCAGGAAGTTGGAAAAAATAAAGAAAATTTCAGAGTTGAAGAAATGGACCAAGTCTCATGACTGCTGTAATGAAAAAATTTTAAATGCCTTGTTCACAAAATTTGACTCCTGAAAACCTCTAGCAGTTCTATTGTATTTCTATTGCTTGTTCCATTTTTTTTCTCCCAATGAGACTCTTCAAAGCTGTCTTGATGTCTTTGTTCCTAAGACTGTAGATGAAGGGGTTCAGCATAGGTGTGGCTACCGTGTACATCACAGAAGCTATTGCAATGGAGTGTGGTCTCTGGGTCACAGCAGAGCCCAGATACACTCCTAGAGATGTGCCATAAAATAAAGATACCACAGAGAGGTGAGAGGCACAGGTAGAAAATGCTTTATACTTCCCCTGGGCTGATGAGAGTCTAAGTATGGAGGAAACTATCTTTGAATAAGAGTAAAGGATGCCAGCCAGGGGACCACCCCCCAGGAACACGGCTGATAAATACATCACCAAGTCACAAATAAAAGTATCAGAAGATGCTAGGTGGACCACTTGGTTGAGTTCACAGAAAAAGTGAGGGATTTCCACATGTGCACAGAAGGACAGTGACAACACTGTTAAGATTTCTAACAAAGAATCCAGGGCACTCATGATCCAAGAAATAAGAATCAGTAGTCCACAAAGCTGAGGGTTCATGATGACTGTGTAGTGTAGAGGGTGACATATGGCCACATAGCGGTCATAAGCCATCACTGTTAGATAAAAGTTGTCCAATCCTGCAAGGAATGAGAAAAAGAACATCTGGGTGATGCAACCTTCATAGGTGATGACTTTGCTGCGTATCTGATTGTTCACCAGCATCTTGGGGACAGTGTTGGAAGTGAAGCAGATGTCCACAAAGGACAGGTTACAGAGGAAGAAGTACATGGGGGTGTGGAGGTGGGAGTCTGAGATGACAGCCAGGATGATGAGTAGATTCCCAAGGACAGTAATCAGGTACATGGAGAAAAACACCCCAAAGATGAAGGGCTGCATTTCTGGTTCATCTGAAAATCCTAGAAGAAGAAACTCTGTAATTCCCGTAAGATTCTCCGGTTCCATAGAATAGAGGAAACTGCAAAAAAAGAAATGCATAACATAACATGAATCGTTTCATATCAATTACTAATTTATTTTATATTGACATGCTATTTGATTATAATACCATGTGTGAAGAAATATAGAATATTTGAAAGGTAGAAAATTTTTCCCTGCTGTTTGCTCTATTTCACACACACTGCTGAAGAGAGTCTCTGGTGAATTTTGTACTATGCTGTAGAGGACGTGCAGAGCACGACTGATTGTACCCTCATTCGCTCCATGTTAAAGTCATAATTTTTCCAGTTTTAGGATAGAGTTAGAGGAATTGATATTTCAGTCCAAAGTGGGTTGAAGAGAAAGGAGTTTATTTGTGCAATTCAAGAATTCAGGCCATTCAGGTAACACCCTAAGCAAAGGATCCATTCAGCTATTATTTCTTAAAATGATGAGACAAGAAACATGCAAGCAGGTTCGCATGAGCTAAATTACAGTTAGACCAAAGGGGTTATGAGAAAGTTTTGCACAGAAACATCTGTTCTTGTCTAGGACTGCCATGCTCTGGTGATTCATAATTCACCACCTTCCTTCACAGTGCCCCTGTACCAGTAATTTCCACCAGTTTCCCTCACACTCCCTCCTCTATTTGACCACTAGGTGACCTCCCACTTGTCTTCTACTTTACTCAATACCTCCTTCTTCCACCCACAGTGGAGCATGTTGTCTCTGCAGCTATAATTTGACTGCTTCCAATCAAACTTTAACAGACCAAATTAACCCATTCACAACATTTGACCCAGCCAGAAGCATGGAAAGTAATGACATCATTAGCCATAAGAGCGAACTTCAGGAACAAGATAGGTTCTTGCTTGTTTGTTTGTTTTTGTTTTGTTTGAGCCACACCCAGTGATGCTCAGGGGTTACTTCTGACTCTATGCTCAGAAATTGCTGCTGGCAGGTTTGGGGGACCATATGGGTTGCTGCAATTTGAACCACCATCCTTCTGCATGCAAGGCAAATGCCCTACCTCCATGCTATCACACTAGCCCAGAAGAGAGAATCTTGATTTGCTCCAACAGTTTCCATGGGCACTCAGCACTAGTTCTAACTCATCGATATAGAAACAACATTCCTCTTGTAACATAACACAAATAGACTCCTTTATCTGCTGTAAGGAAGACAACGTTCCATCTGTTCTGCAGCACCACTGTGGTTAAGGAGTCTAATTGATCCTATAGCCTTATCTGGTGAACTTTCATTATATCTTCCTCTATTTGTAGGAATATCTAGTAATACTGAACTTTCTGGATCTCCAGAGAAACAGCCCCCATTACAGCTCTCAAAAGAATGGACAGGGTAATAGCACATTTTAGTCTTGAGCTGGGAAGAGTGCCTGATCTCCTGGGAAGATAAGTTCAGATCTGGTATGAAGAAGACTATCTGACACTCTGTGTTAAAATTATCTCCCAAGTAGTCGAAAACTGTCCTACCCAGGCTTACTGCCCATGATGCTAATATTATGCAATAGGACATGTGTTCTGAGTTGGTATTCATGCAAATAACATTCCCTGGGTGGTTGCTGGACTTCCCTGGCCATGGGATCTACATCTGATGTTAATGATTTAGTTGTTTGTCCCAATTTCTAGATAAGTAAATCTATGGCGGGAAGAACCCACTTGGGGTTTTCTAACCTAGAGAAAACTAGGATTTTTCTAAACCAACTTGAGTGCTTCTACTGCCGCCCCCATGTGGCAACAGAGCATCAACATAATCAAAGCAAGATATAGCAGGCTTCAGTGCTACCCTTTATCCCAGTCCCAATGTATGGGAGTGACTGTTCCCAGATCTATAGATAGGATCATAGTCACCAGAATGTTGAGTCATAATGCCTTGGATACATTTCCAAGGAGCATCAGAATCTCAGGAACATCAGCTGTAGTTCACTTCTGGCAGGTAGCAGCACTATTTGCTTCAGAAAGACAGATGATTCCCTCTGTGTTTTTGGTGCTTCTTGGATGGTCCAATCTTCATAGGGCCATGGAGATTTGGTGAAGTGAGCTAATGGTACAGACACAACTTGATAGCTGTCATGTTTAAGGCTGAGGAAGTGGTTAAAATTACCTGGTAAATGGGTATACTGGCCAAGCAGCAGAAATCTGGCAATCTTGAGATAAGAGGGCAGGTAGGTCAAGTCCCCGCCCTGCTGAAGCCACACCTGTTGCATCTATTACCCAGAATCACTAAATTTCCTATGGTCTTGCCTCATCACTCCTGTATGATACTCTTCGTGGACACTAATCTGACCAAACATCAAGTACACTGGTATTGGGCTGATTTCACCAGAGTTTTTATGGAGCAAATGTATGTACCCTCCCACTGCATCCTCCTTATTCCTAGAGGCCTGGCAGCTGAGAACATGGTCCTAAAAGCTGCAGTATTCGTAATAGTGCTTTGAATTTCTACAACTTCATTTGTTTATGTTATCATACCTATAGAGCACACAATTTAACAAATGGACAGCTCACAGTAAGAGCTTACTAAACCTTCTGCCATTGTATCAATTACTTCATTGAAGATACAATAATTTTCACAAATTTTCTTGCCTCTATAGTTACTTTTTCTTTCCTTTCTTAATTTTCTTCTCTTCCTTCATTTCTATTTTTCTTTCTATTCTTTTTAATAACTTTGCTCTCACTTACCTGGAAACAAATGTATAGTGGTCAACTATGTCAACTATATGATGTATTTTCTTTAAATAAGAGAAAAATTTAGAGTAAAAAAATCACCTGATAAGCTAGGACCCAAAGGATTTGAACAAGGGACCTTGACCAATTCCCAATCTCCTAGCTCAGGATTATGCAGTGACTTTCTCAATGAAAATGTGAAAAGTAGCAATGCCAGGAGAGCAATTCTCTGGCTAATGGCATCAGTCCTTTTTAGTGCTTTTTAGTATTTGCTGTGAGCAAGCTCATCTGTGGCTCATTTTTCTGAGTTGACCAGTGTCTAGAAGATTATATTCCATCACTTTATCTGACTGAGTGAATCCTTCAAGTTTGAGCAGGAGGAAAAGACTCCATATAAAATATTCAGGCAGGATTGGTTTGGCTCAACTTCCTCTACAAATAACAAGGTTGTTGGTTTCAGGCTACAAAACCCTTTTAGGTATATCCTGGGCCAGCAAACTGAGGGGATTGAGAAGGGCATGCCATCCTGCCACATTCTCCTTTAATGTCCATCAAAATACAAGATGTTAGAGGGACTCTACCTCAGTTTCTAAGGGAAGAAGCAGTTGGCATTTCATCCTAGCAATCTGGGACAAAGTATCACATGAAGATTTCCTTGAGGTGTCACATTAAGATTCCACTATATAGCGACCTTTCCACTGTGCATAGCTTTTAGGCAGAAGGTCTCTCTTCTCTCAGTTCAATCAGAAAAGAATATTTATGGGTCCATATGGCTCTTAAATTTGAGAATTGCAATTCTCAAATTGCAAGCTAAATTTGAGAAGGTTTGGACAGAACCACCATCATCAGGTTAGAGAGTATGACACCCTCATGAAATAGACCTCTACTATCAGTAAGCCCAGTTTTATTTGAATCGTCCATTTTTAATCTTTAGAGATGGATTATTATCTTTAAAACAAGATTAATTATAGTACAATTATTTCATCATTTTTGCAGTTCTTCAATCTAAT
Source organism: Crocidura indochinensis (assembly GCA_004027635.1). Taxonomy (NCBI): domain Eukaryota; kingdom Metazoa; phylum Chordata; class Mammalia; order Eulipotyphla; family Soricidae; genus Crocidura; species Crocidura indochinensis. The sequence continues at coordinate 1,551 of PVKC010054080.1, read as the reverse complement.
TTATACGGAAGGCAAGTTAATGAAATACAAGTTATCTCCAACTATATCAGTGATCTACTAAATAATCATATTGTGGATTACATTTACTTCTCACAAATATTGCCTGTCATTTTGCATAAAATTAGTAAAAACTATAGAGGTTCCTTTTATTTATTTATTTATCTATTTTTTGGTTTTTGGGTCACAACCGGCAGTGCTCAGGGGTTACTCCTGGCTCCATGCTCAGAAATTGCTCCTGACAGGCACGGGGGACCATATGGGGCACCGGGATTCGAACCGATGACCTTTTGCATGAAAGGCAAACGCCTTACCTCCATGCTATCTCCCGGGTCCCAGAGGTTCCTTTTATTTGAAACTGAGAGTAAGCTTAGTCTCTCTAGGCTCAAGGGTAAATGTTAGAGCAGGTGGTCTTCCCTGAGGACATCTCTTCGTATTTCCGAAATTACATTCCTAAGGCCAGTTTGTTTTTGCTTTTCTCAAACACAAAAATAGGGTACTTGTCAGTGTGTTTTTTTTTTTTTTGCTTGTTTGTTTTTTTTGGGGGGGGGACCATACCTGGAAGTGCTCAGAAATTATTCCTGGCTCTGCACTCAGAAATTATTCCTGGGAAGCATGAGGAACAATATGGTATACCAGGGATCAAACCTAGGTCAGACACGTGCAAGGCAAGCGTCCTACCCACTGTGAATCAGTGACTTTTTCTTCCTATTGGTCAGAGTCTGTTACATGACTTCACTCGACCAATTAAAATTCTCATAGACTCGGGGCCAGCGAGGTGGCGCTAGAGGTGAGGTGTCTGTCTGCCTTGCAAGCAGTTCGATCCCCCAGCGTCCCATATGGTCCCCCCAAGCCAGGGGCAATTTCTGAGCACTTAGCCAGGAGTAACCCCTGAGCATCAAATGGGTGTGGCCCCAAAAAAACAAACAAGCAAAAATTCTCATAGACTCTTTGGCACTCCTAAGTTGAAGTCAGAGTAGCATAACGCCTGCCCCAGAACAATCCAAGGCCTTTTGTGGAACCCACCTTTTGCCCAACCAGGAATTAAGGCCAATCGCAGGGCAACAAAAGCTTAAGTTAAGCTAATATGATGAGTGCCCAAGAAGTTATGATTACTAACGATCGGGATTCACCTGTAACACTAAAATTTTGGAGTTAACTCCAAAATTAAAGAAGCATATCATTGCCTTACCATGTCTATGCAATCAAGGTATAAACATGAAATAAAAGCAAATATTTCACTTATAATACAGTCTTCTACATCAGGTAATTAATTTTAAGACAAAATGTTTCTTAAGTCAAAACAGACATATGTTATGATTTTAAGCCAAATTGTTTAGATTCATCTTTATTAATCTGTTTCTTTTTGTTTATTTCTGGACCACACCCAGCAGCACTCAGGAGATATTTTTGGCTCTGCCCTCAGAAATCACTCCTGGCAGTGTGAAGGGACCATTGGAATTGAATCAGGGACAGCCGCATGCAAGGCAAATGCTCTACCCGCTATGCCCAATCTGTTTATTCTTATGCAAAAATTCTAATTTCTGCAATAAT
>PVKC010054079.1:0-10048 GCA_004027635.1 Crocidura indochinensis | reverse complement strand
CTGGTTATACCATTAGACTATATTTTGAAGAACAGTCATTTTGAAAAGTAAGTACTTGGACTGAAATTTCAAAGTCAGAATTTTATCAACATTTATGTCTTAAGTGATTTGACTAAATCTAGTCTGTAAATGGATCTCTACCAGTATACTTCACATATGACTTCACTTTTATTCATTCAGAGATCTCTAAAATATCATTCATGGTTAATTCTAGAACAATTTTATTTCTGATATGCTAGTAATTTCAGATATTAGTTAATAGCATCTACATGAACCAAAAGAATGAATGAGAATCAAATTGCTTAGTTTATTCCCACATGACAAATCTGACATACAAACATGTTATTGATACTGATGCTTATTTCTATAAAATTCATAATATCATAAACATATTACTTGCAATACAATAATTTCTAGTATTTGTGATTATTTTATTTTCATTCTTCAGGTTCAAATTATATGCATATCTGTGAAGACTAAGGAAGAAAGTATAGCTCTAATTATGTCAAATAAATTTAAATTTTGAATATTAAGAGAAAGTTTTGAATATAAACATCATTTAAATAAATAACCTATCTTTAGTAATTTTATATAACTCCAATTAAAAATAAATTGAAAACAGAACCAACTTAAAGTTAAACTCAATAAAACATAAATATTTACGTGAAAGTGTTTCAAATGTTCTTTTTCTCAATTTATAGAAAATAATAAACAGGAAATGAGCTCAAATCAAAAGATCACTTATTAATAATGGAAGTGCTCTTTCATTATAAGTGGATATAGTGACTTATTTATCTGTTGACAATGTATATTTGTGAAAAACTCCTTCCTGATCCCAATTCTTGGCTTTTGTGGATCTATAAGCAACCCCATAATTCCTGAACAATGAGAACACTATAATATTTGAATTTTTATAACATACTAGCTATCTTAGATACCAGTCATGCTAAGCAACTCTAGACACACACACTATTGTGCATCTCAACGTGATTTAGATTTATGTATGACTACATTTCTTCCTTATTAGAACCTCAGTAGTTACTGAGAAACGTTGACTCTCCATGTGAATGAATTTTATCTCTAAATCTAAGATGAACAAGAATTTACTATCATGTGTTAGGGCTATTAAGTTTATTTTAGAAATATGTTGAAATAATACTATATGGAAAATCTTAAAACTATTATTAGATAAAAGTCAAATCAATTATAAAAACATTAAAGATAGTCTCAGTTAATTTACCAGTCGAAAAGATCTGAGAACTGACAGTCCTTCAACATTTGCCAAGCCAAGTTCCATTAAACTAAGGCTCACAATGAAACCATCAAAAATATTCCAGCCTTCTTGAAAGTAATAATATGGATCCATAGCAATTATTTTGAGAAACATTTCTGCTGTAAATATTCCCGTGAAGACCTAAATAAGAAATATTGTTTATAACACAAATAGTCTAGAAACATACTTATTAACAAATTACTTCCAACAAATCAACATTAAAATCTGAATTAAAATTTTGACTTAGGGGCCCAGAGAGATAGCATAGAGGTAAGGCGATTACCTTTCATACGAAAGGTCATGGGTTCGAATCCCGGTGTCCCATATGGTCCCCCGTGCTTGCCAGGAGCAATTTCTGAGCATAGAGCCAGGAATAACCCCTGAGCACTGCCGGGTGTGACCCAAAAACAAAAATAAAAACAAAAAAAAATTTTTGACTTAGGCCAGCACATTAGCACCCTCATCTATTATATTTAGACTTTATAAAGCATTGGATGTATGATTTAGCTCAGTAGTCCTCAAACTATGGACCCGGGTTACATGCTGTATTTATTCCCATTTTGTTTCTTCACTTCAAAATAAGATATATGCATCGCGCACAGGAATTTGTTCGTAGTTTTTGTTTTTACTATAGTCCGGCCTCCAATGATCTGAGGGACAGTGAACTGGCCCCCTGTTTAAAAAGTTTGAGGACCCCTGATTTAGATAATAAAATCAACATTCTAATTTTATATTATCTTTATGTTTCAGCTAACTCACAGTGGCTATTTTGTTGTTGTTGTTGTTTGTTTGCTTTGTTTTTGGACCACACCATATGATGCTCAGGGTTACTCCTGACTATGTGCTCAGAAATTGCTCCTGGCTTGGGGACCATCTGGGATACCAGGTTATTGAACTGGTGTCCGTCCTGGGTCAGCCCTGGGCAAGGCAAATGTCCTACCTCTGTGCTAACCCTCCGGTTCCTATTTATCCTTTTTTTTTTTTTATCTTTGCCTTTCATCTTTCTTGTCTTGGAAATTTACTCCAAAGATTATTTGTAATTGGCATCTTCTCACAGGAAATGACATAGATTCATATAGGTAGTAATAAATAGCAACTATGAACGTATTGGGTAGTAATATTTCTTAAACAAAATGTGTTTTAAATGTACCTGACCAAGGAATAGCAACATTTAAATTATCTTTTTAAAAAATTATTTTAAACTTTTTTAATCACCTCTACATCTTTAGGCATATTTCCATATCCCTTACTCATTATTTGTTTTATAGATATAAAAGAATTTAGAGAACCTGAATTCATTATCCTTATCCATATATATGCTCTAGGTTTTTTTTTTTTTTTGTCACACATGGTGGTGCTCAGGAGTTACTCCTGGCTCTGAGCTCAGAAGTCACTCCCGGAAAGCTCAGGGAACCATATGGGATGCCGGGATTCCAACCAGGGTTCATCCTGTTGTTGGCGGCATGCAATCAAATGCCTTACCGCTGTGCTATTGCTCCTGTGCATATCTATCTATCTATCTATCTATCTATCTATCTATCTATCTATCTATCTATCTATCTATCTATCTATCTATCTATCTATCTATCATCTATCTATCTATCTATCTACATATGTGTATCTTTTATTATTCTTAAAACCCATAGATGAGGGAGACTATTCTGCATCTATCTCTCTCCCTCTGACAAATTTCACTCAGCATACTAGATTTCATGTACATCCATGTATAGGAAAATTTTATGACTTCATCTCTTCTGACGGCTGCATAATATTCCATTGTGTATATGTACCACAATTTCTTTAGCCATTCATTTGTTGAAGGGCATCTTGGTTGTTTCCAAAGTCTGACTATTGTTAACAGCATGGCAATGAATATAAGTGTGAGGAAGGGATTTTTGTATTGTGTTTTTGTGTTCCTAGGATATATCCCTAGGAATGGTATAGCTAGATCATATAGGAGCTCAATTTCCAGGTTTTGGAGGAATCTCCATATCACTTTCCATAAAGACTGAACTAGACGGTATTCTCACCAGCAATGAATAAGAGTTCCTTTCTCTCCACATTCCCACCAGCACTGCTTGTTCTCATTCTTTATGATGTGCACCAATCTCTGTGGTGTGAGATGGTACTCATAGTTGTTTTGATTTGCAATTCCATGATGATTAGTGATGTGGAGCATTTTTTCATGTGCCTTTTGGTGATTTGTATTTTTTCTTTTACAAAGTGTCTGTTCATTTCTTCTCCCCATTTGTTGATGGGGTTAGATTTTTTTTCTTGAAAAATTCTGTCAGTGCCTTGTATATTTTGAATATTAGCCCCTTATCTGATGGGTATTGGGGTAATAGTTTTTCCCACTGAGTGGGTGGATCTTGTATCCTGGGCACTGTTTCTTCAGGGGCGATTTCTGAGCACATAGCCAGGAGTAACCCATGAGCATCACCGATTGTGCCCCCCCCCAAAAAAAAAGTGAACAATGTTTTATTCTGTTATCTTAAATTTTGTTATATGTAACTTTGGGACTTCTGAGGATTCCACATCACCCCCCACCTCCAAATAACCTATTGTTTCAACTTTTTCCTGCTTCTGGCTACTTCTTATTTGGGTTTTTTAGGAACCATCAGCTACTCAGTCCTTGGAGATTTCTCAAAAAACTGGATATTGAACTTCCATATGACCCAGCAATGCCACGCCTAGGTATATACCCTATTAACACAAAAACACAATACAAAAATACCTCTGCACTCCCATGTTCATTGCAGTTATATTTACAGTTGCCAGAATCTGTAAACAACCCAGATGTCCAAAAACACATGAGTGCTAAAGAATCTGTGGTACATATGCACAATGGGATACAACGGAACTGTCAGGAAAATGAAGTTATGAAATTTTCCTATACATATATGGACCTGGAATCTATTACATTGGCTGGAAATGGAGACTATTATGCTGAGTGAAATAAGTCAGAGGGAGAGAGATAAACACAGAATACTCTCACTCATTTGTGGGATTTAAGAAAATAAAAGATAGTATGGTAATAATACCCAGAGACAATAGAGATGGGGACTGGAAGGACCAGCCAATGATTTGAAGCTTATCACAAAGATTGGTGAGTGCATTTTGAGAAATAACTATACCAAAAACTATCATGACAATGAGAGTGAGTGAGAGAAATAGAATGCCTGTCTTGAAGATAGGCAGAGGGCAGAGGAGGAGGAAAATGGGGGCATAGGTAGCAGGAAGATTACATTGGTGAAGGGGGGGTGCATTGGTGAAGGGGGTGGTATTCTTCTTATGACTGAAACCCAACTACAAACATGTTTGTAACCATGTTGCTTAAATAAAGATATTTAAAAAAGTATAAATTAAAAAGTTACATGAAAAAACCCTTGTACATTTTTATTCTTTATTAAAATGTTAGAAATATGTTAAAAAAGTAAATAAAACTTAAAACCATTACCTGGGTCATCAAAGAAACTTTCCGTGGATTTTACTTCTACCTACCACTACATATACTCTTTAATAGTTCAATTTCTTTGATATTTTGTGCCCTCATATATACTCAATAATTCTACTTCTAAATCTGATTTTATCAACTCATAATAAATATAAATCATGGGTCCGGAGGGTGGCACAAGGGGGTAAGGCGTCTACCTTGCCTGCACTAGCCTAGGACAGACCATGGTTCTGTTCCCTGGCATTCCATATGGTTCCCCCAAGCCTAGAGTGATTTCTGAGCATATAGCAAGCAGTAACCCCTGAGCATCACCGGGTGTGGCTCCCTCCCCACCAAAAATCACTTTAACAAATTTCAACAATGTAGACATCATGTACTTATCTTGAGTTTGTAATATATAAGTATATATATATATATTCTGCTTGTCATTTAGGAATTTTCATTATTTTCTATTGATTTGTTATTATATTTCATATTCTTAGATATGATTCCTACATCTCCAATTAACTTATCAGTTATTAGAAATTAGCATCTCTAACAAATAACTCAACATTGTATATCTTCAGGAATCACTTTTTCCTTTTCTAATGAATTTGCATAGTGATTTTAATGTTTTTAATTCAAGCTTGTTTTTTGAGCTTTGGAATTACACATCCAACTTTACACCTTGTTTTCATTTTTGGTTTTTTGGCCAAAACAGTCAATGCTCAAGGCTTTCTCTTGATTATATCCTTAGGACAATCATTCCAAGGAAAATATTATTACATTTATTTCTAAATAAAATTATTTTATTTGGCAATTAAAAGATTAAAATATTTGGCATTTTTTAACTGTTGTAATATATGTTTGCTATCATGAGAATACAAGTATATTGATGTCTAGGTATACATGCGACTAATTAATCTTAACTTCAAAGTTTTTGGTTTTTGGGTCACACCCGGCAGTGCTCAGGGGTTACTCCTGGCTCCATGCTCAGAAATTGCTCCTGGCAGGCACAGGAGACCATATGGGGCACCGGGATTCGAACCGATGACCTTTTGCATGAAAGGCAAACACCTTACCTCCATGCTATCTCCCGGACCCCTTAACTTCAAAATTAATGTGAATTTATGAAAACAGTCACATTTCTCTTTAATAGAGGAGCTTTCAGTGAGTCTTACCAGGTTCCCAACTGACAGCACATTGCTGAACTGCTCTGTCATGGGATAGTGCTCCATGGCCATGAAGAGTGTATTTAAGACAATACAGATGGTGATAGCCAGATCAACAAATGGGTCCATCACAACCAGATTGACTATATGTTTCACCTTTAACCATGGTTTACAGCAGTCCCAAATCAAACACATGTTAGCAAATTTATACCAACAGGGTGGACATTTCTGTCTGGATTCTTCAAGTTCTGGGAAAAAAAATTAGAGTATATATTAAAGTAGCTTACTTTTAATTAGGCAGGCTTGGATTTAATTGAAAAGTAATTTTAAATGATTTTAAATATCTAAACTTGTTAAAAGATATTATATATTAATCTGAGTGTGGAAGAAAATATACTAATAAAGGATTAATTGTCATTAGAAACATATGCAAATAAAGGGCTAGTAGATTTTTCAAAATTATATTGGCTAAATATACTTTCCAAGATACTGCAGTAGTATGAAGCTATTAGTAGATAATAGCACTTATTTTCAATGTTATTAGAAACTTGTGGGTTACGACGTGAATAAAGGACACTTAAAGTTGACTTGTGCTCCAGATAGATACAAATACAAATATAAAATCAAAGATTTGGCTTAGGGAGATGGTCTGAATGGAAATCTTTACCAGTATTGCTAAATCTCAGTTTCTCGAGCCAGACATGTTTTTGTTTTTGTTTTTTATTAGCTTCTGGCATATTAATAAGATTGTTTTTGTCAATGTCTCCAATAATAATAAAAAATCTCCAGATAGAATTCTTAGCTTTAGAATTGCATACTAAGCCCACCAACATTCTTTCTTTCCCCCTGTACTTCATAATATAACTGGAGGGAACAGGTGAAGAGGAAATAACTACCTTTAGAAAATAAGAACCTCACTATTAGTATAAAATTGTTTTACAAATAATTTTAGGGAAAATATGTAAACTTATAAACTCTCATGGTAGGCTTAACTTCCATGCTTTAATATGAATAACAATCATACTAAAATTATAATATAAATGTTCATAATGACATACATTTTCTTCAGAGAAACATGACTCAATTATCTCTAGTAAATAATGGGAGAAAAAAAGATAAAAATGCACATACCTTTAGAGGTGATAATCAAAGTAATCAAATTTGTTAAATATTGCAAATAGTTTGGGAAAGAAAGTAAAAGTAAGAAATTTTCTAATACCTTCTTTTGGTAAGAATTACTCTTGATTTAAATTGTAATTATTTCCACTATTGTCTGCTTTACAACTCATTATAAACATTGTCAAAATAAGACCACCACTTTCTAAAAGTAGTGCAAAGATTTTCATCATCCATGGCATAAATTTCTTGGGTAGTCCCTTGGATATTAGGTATTAGGTGAATTATTTCTCCAAAAATGGTGCAGCTTACTATGAACATAAATTTACAAAGAAGAAGCAGCACATAGAATAAATAACAGTAGACATTATCTCTTACTATAACTATAAACATTATCTCTTACTACAACTATACACTTTCTACAAACTAACAATTACCTTTAAGTAAATTAATTTACTGCTTCTTTTTAATATATTTTACTAGAGACATATTCTTCAGTTATTTCTTTATGCATTAAAATCTCGAACCGCACAGTTAATTTTTCTTTCCCTTAAGCAATATATAATATTTGAGTCATAATTCAGAAAAAATCTCATTGAATTAATATGTACTACTTATATTATTATATCTTTAAATGTACATAGAATTAATCTGTACCACTTTTATTTTAGATGCCTCTAAATAATGTTTAAATAAAGATAAAATAGTATAACTTATAGCAAGCAATAAAATAGCATGACAAAATAATTTTGCTTATGTAAAGTTGGAATATATATTTTTAAATGTTACCTACCATTTAATTGGTAAAAATAAGCAAATAGGAATTGTGTAAAAAAAATAATCAGAGAAAAGTTAAAGACAGGAATTTCAGCAGGAATTGCTCATCTTGACACCAGGAAAAAGCGAAGCAAAGTCGTTTAAGTTCTAAAATAAAACCATTGAATTATTCATGCCAAAATAAAAAAAAAGAGAGAACCTCATACTTTGAAACAAAGCATTTAGGGTAGAACTACAACCATGTCTCCATTATTCCTATGTGAGTTGTCCACACAAAAATATATTCTTTATCAGTTTAGATCCTTTATTGACTGACTGTCCTTATCCCTCCCCTAGAACTCAAATTCAACTTAACACTAAATCTCTCCAAGGGTGGGATCAACAAGTATTTCTATATGTTTTTCTATTTTAAAAATGAAAGGAACTTGAGCATGGATGTAGTACATCAGGTGGGGAGCATGCTTATTATGGCCCTAACCTGGGCTCAAGTCCTGCCAAGCATCTTTGAGTGCAGTCCTGGAGGCTCTCAACAGCTTTAGATCCAAGCTTGCCTGGATCCAAACAGGGTTCAATTAGCATCCTTGACTTCTTGCTCTAAACTGATGACTCAGTTGGCCAAGAGCTAAAGGTGGGGCTACCTCCTTAACAGAAATTAAATAATTCATTTTTTTCCACTTACTGATTTCTCTAAATAAGTCACTTTTCCCAACTACTGGTGTTGTTAAGAAAGATGCTATTTGTTACATTGGAAAATGGTGAGTTGGCTGTAGTTTAAAAGATAAAAAATTAAAGTTGCCAGCCGGATCAAAAAGCCTTAAATAAGGAAGGTTAAGCTTAGAAGAAAAGACCACCCCACCAAAACAAACAGACAGACAGACAGACAGAAAAACAAACAGGTTAGGACAACTTAAGAACATTTATTTTCCACCATTATCAGGAACAATTGAAAGACGACATTGAAGACCACTCTAATATGAATTTGTGTGCTGGGTATACTTAACAATCAACATTGAGTGATGCCACATTCGAAATATTTAAGTATAATTGAAAAAAATAAACGTAAACTTTTTGTTTCTGCAGTTAGCTAAGGAAAACAGTATAAAGTATAGTCAATGCCCCTCACAAATATACAAAATAAAACATTGAATATTAATTAAAACCAAATACACTTTGTCTCCTGTTTCCTAAGTTTATAAGGACACTATCATGCTTGTCATCCTAAGCAATTCCATCGGGCACTACTCCATGAAAGTGATGTTGGTGCACCTGTTTTGAATTTTGCATTTTCGTTAGTGACCATTTCAATCAGAGTATGGATGGATTTTTATTTTTTGGAAGTCATTTCTTACATCAGCTCAAACTTATTGCTATTAGAAGTGCAAAGTAGGACTGTTGATTTAGACTTACCCTGTCTCCTTCTCTACTTCTTGCTTTAGGGAGCAGACATGCTGCTGACATCGGTAGCAGAACCACTGGCAGCTTCCTCTCAGTGGTTTTGCTATGGCAAGGAGCAGAAGACCAGTGAATCTTCAAAACATTTACCTGGAGGGACAGGAGGAGCAAGCTACTGGCAGCTGGGGGGAAGGCGGAGTGCAAGCTAATGCAGGTGAGGTTGGGGAAGAACGTACTGAGTTAAATATTTCAGAGAAATCAATGAGAAGATTTTTGTTATTGCATTAGAACATTATGGGTATTGGCTTATGTAATCTTGACATGGCTATACTATAAGCCATAATATAATATAATATAGACTGTTAATTTTTTCTGTAAATTTTAGGTTTTTGGTACTCATATCATCCATGAGATCTTGGCATTCAAGCTGAAAACAATTATTTCAGAAATTTGTCTAGTAACTGGAGAAACTATAACTAGCAATAAGAAAGGCATAATAGGGGCTGGAGAGATAGCATGGAGGTACGGTGTTTGCCTTGCATGCAGAAGGACAGTGGTTTGAATCCTGGCATCCCATATGATCCCCGAGCCTGCCAGGAGCAATTTCTGAGTGTAGAGCCCTAAGTGCTGCTGGGTGTGGCCCAAAAAACAAACAAAAAAAGGCATAATATACACTCTCACAAGCAGACACACATATAGGAGCGGTGAAGGTTGGTAGTTGTTTTAAAAGAGAAAGGGGCAGAAAGGGAAAGAAAGGTGAGAGGATGCACTTTATTATACGTTCCAGTATTGTCCAAGTAGTAGAAGTTGCTAGGTGAAATCTGCATTCACTTCAGCATGAAAGGGAACAAACAGGTGAATTAACAAAGAGAAAATATTAGGAAA
>PVKC010054078.1:0-10052 GCA_004027635.1 Crocidura indochinensis | reverse complement strand
GACCACAACTTTTGATCCATTCATCTGTATTTGAGTTGTTTTCATATCCTGGCTATAATGCAGTTAACATTAAGTGTGCATATGTCCTTTCAAATTAATGTTTTTTGTGTTTGGGAGATTTGGTCAGCAAGTTCATTTAATCTACTTCATTTTCAACCCAGAACTATTAGGTAATGTTACTTTTCTGGAAAAAAATATTTTTGTAGTACTAGGAATTGAACTAGGACATCTCACATTCAAGGATGACAAACTATTAATTTACATCCCTGGCCTGAGGTCACTTTCTTATTCAGTGATGCTCAGGGTTTACTCCTGGCTCTGCACTCAGGATCACTGCTTGCAGTGCTCAGGGAAACATGTGAGATGCCAGGAATCAAACTTGAGTTGACTTGCAAGGCAAGCACCTGAAGTCATGTTTCTATATCTGTAGCTAATGTTTTGATTTGCTAGTATACATTCCATGGAGACAGAGTTCAAAGTTTCCCTCATTTTGTCTTGAATATAGAGAAATTTCAATGCTCACAATGAATATCATATTAATACACTATTTCCTAACATTAGTAAGCTGGAAAATTCAGTATCTTTCTCAGAAGCAGAATCTAAACTTTCCTTTTTACACTAGTACTGCTAAAAATCAAACTTTCAAATACCCAAAGGAAAACTGCTTCTTTCCTAGAATATGTATCTATGTACAAAAAGTAAGTTGGCATTTAATACTTGAATAATTTTTGAACCATGACAATTAAAATACAAGTGTATATCTGTAAACTCTACATTTCAATTGCATATATACATATATTATAAAATAGCAGCTGAATTATATTACATATCTGCTTTTTCTCAGTATACTGAGATTTTGTTGGTATATAGATTTTCTTATGAGTCAAATTAGGGAAATACCCTACCAGAAATTTCTCTGGAACACTGTTCCTTAAAAATAGGTATTTGAGGGGCCGGGTGGTGGCGCTGGAGGTAAGGTGCCTGCGCTAACCTAGGACAGACCGCGGTTCGATCCCCTGGTTCCCATATGGTCCCCCGTGCCTGCCAGGAGCGACTTCTGAGAGAATAGCCAGGAGTAACCCCTGAGTGTCACTGGGTGTGGCCCAAAAGCCAAAAAAAAAAAGGTATTTGAATATGTTGAAACTTGGGGCAAGCCTAATGAAGTATTGTCATGTTATAGATTTAAAAGCATTATGAGAAAGTGAGACCTACTTAACTAATTTTCTCTCTCTTAGGCTGGATTTTTGGTTAATGAGAATTGTGAGCTATTGAGGGTTGAAATGATAGTACAGTGTGCTGGGCACTTGCCTTGCACATGGCAGCTAATCCTGGTTTGATCTCCATCATCTCATATAGTCCCCTGAGGCAAGAGAATGGTTCTTGAGTGCAGATCTAGGAGAAGCTAGAGCACCTCTGGGTGTGCCTCTTTCCAAATATGAGTTATTGGTCAAATGTGAGATTCACTCTCATAGTAATGGTGGATTTCTAGTGCAGCAGGTTTTTAATGAACAACAAAATCATAGTGAGTCATACCAATTCAGATCCCAGAACATCAAATGATAGATTCTTATTTTTTTAATTTTTCTGTATATTAATTATGTAAGGCCTAATGTGAATTAAGTTCCAGGGAAGCAAAAGTATATTCTGTTAATGAAGATCCACTTATAAAACCTGTCTTTAATAAAGTACTTCTCACTAATTCACTCGTCTGTTACATCAAAATCCTTTCATTGGTCATTTTTATGCCAATGTAGCCATTGATTCAAAACAAATGTATGTAACTCAGGTTTCATTTGTCAAGAGCCAAAGATAAAACAGCAGAGCTGGTAGGATACTAGCCTTGGGTGCACCCAGCCCGCCAGGAGGGATCCCTGGATGCAGTGCCAGGAATATGCCCTAAACACCATAGGTGTTGCTCAAAAACAAAACCTCAAAATTCTGTAGAATTGTAAAATTATGTAAAACCAATCAACATGGAAAGCTACTTTAATCATCCACAAAAATTGAGATGAGGAAAGACTAGAGACAGTACAAAGTGAAAACATTTTCCTTGTATGAAACTGAATTCTGGCATCTGAAATGGTTCCTCCAGGCACTGCCAGGAGTAACCTCTAAGCACTGAGCTATGTATAAGGTCCAAGCATGGCTAGAGATATGTCCTCTCCTCATTATTGAATGTGCATCTCTTCAAAAAACTTTCTTTTTAATCTCAAATTTTGTGTGTGTTTTCTTTTTCTTTTGGGTCTTTTTGTGTTCATAGTTTCCAAAAACTTAGGGCTAGAAACAGTATAACAGGGGCCCGGAAGATAGCATGGAGGTAAGGCGTTTGCCTTTCATGCAAAAGGTCATCGGTTCGAATCCCGGTGCCCCATATGGTCCCCCGTGCCTGCCAGGAGCAATTTCTGAGCATAGAGCCAGGAGTAACCCCTGAGCACTGCCGGGTGTGACCCAAAAACCAAAAAAAAAAAAAAAAAAAAAAAAAAAAGAAACAGTATAACATGTAGTGTTTGCCTTGCACATGGCCTACCCAACTCGATCCTAGCACTCTATGTGGTTGCTTGAACTCCACCAGTGATCCCTGTGCACCCGAGTGCTTACTTAGCACAGCTGGATGGGGCCACAAAAACAAAACCAAGCAAAACAACAAACCCTGAAAAATTTATGTGAATGCCATAGTAGATATTTCAGAAGTTATCTAAAAGGCCATTAAAAAATTAAAACCTTGGGACCAGAGAGATAGCATGGAGGTAGGATATTTGCCTTGCATGCAAAAGGACGGTGGTTCAAATCCTGCATCCCATAAGGCCCCCCGAGCCTGTCAGGAGCGATTTAATAGATCCAGGACTAACCCCCTGAATGTTGCCAGGTGTGACCCAAAACCAAAACCAAAATGAAAAAAAAATTAAGACCTAGGAAATTTTTACAGAAATGAGCAGCTGTGTTAGCTAATAAAAAGGGAAATGAACATTATCTTAACATTTGATTAAAATAAAATAATTGATTATATCAGTATACATTGATATATATCAAAATAATGATTAAGATAAATGAAAACTTGATTAAAATACTCCCTCAACACTTGACTAAGTTGAAATGAATTGAATGATAATTTGTATTACTATATTCTTCATTCTTCCATTATAACTTGGGGGTGGTGGTCATTTTTCCATACTCAAGGATTACTTACTCCTAGCTCTATGATCAAGGATCACTTCTGGTGGTGCTGGAGGATGGACCATATGGAATGCCCATATTCATACCTGATTGGCCAAGAACAAGGCAACATGTTAGTTGCTATGCTATTGCTCTGGACCTTGTCGCCATGTGTGGACCCCCCCACCCCCAAGATAAAATGAAATAAAAAAAAAACCAACCACATGCTATGGTCTGGGGTTAGGGAACAGTGTTAGAGTTATTGCCTTGCATGTGACCTCCTCGGTTGAATCACTGGCACTGAGAAAGGGAAAATGTTTATCAGCTTAGCCTTATAAGTATGTTAATTTTTCCTAAGTGTGCTAGTTCATATGTGGAAAACATGCATACATAGTTGGACTAGATTATATTGTTTCCTATTCTATTATTCTCTCTTCTTTCTATGCCCAAAGGACTGATTCCTAAATTGATCATGGGTTCTGGTGCCTTCTACATTCATTTGGGGGTTGTGTTAAAAGGGACAACTGAAGAGGATGGGAAAAAAACTTTTTATATTGAGATCTTTATTCTTTCCTACTCCCATTTTCCTGCTGGATCATATTAGCGAGTAGTTAATTTAAGGTCAAGGTTTCTGTGAGGCACTCATTCCGTTTTGCTGTTCTCTACTTTTCTGTATTGACTTGCTCTTTCTCTATTTTGATTTGGAGGCAGTAACAGAAGAACTTCATTATTCCAGTTCCTCTTTATCTAATGTTTTGCTGTTGTAGTTGTGGAGGTCACATCAATTCTCAACAGTGTTAGTAATCAAATCCAGGGTCTTGAACATGTAAAGCATGCACTTAATGTGTACAGCCTCCTGGACTCAAGCCACCTTACCTGTTATATCATTCTTGGATACTGACTTACAAAAGGGTTAATTTTTTTTTTCTTTCAGTTTTTGGGCCACAGCCAGAGGCATTCAGGAGCGATTTCTGAGCAGACAACCAGGAGTAACCCCTGAGCACTGCCGGGTGTGGCCCAAAAATCAAAAACCAAAAACAAAAAAAAAAAAAAAGATACTCTTAGAAGTAGAAACTAGGAAATGCGCAGGGTGTGGTACAAACTACTTGATGTCAATTTCTTCAAATGTACTTTGCAAAACTTTATTAAAGTAAAGCTGGTTTTACAAGATTGCTGTATTAGTCCTCTGAAATTGTTAACACCAAATAAGTGTTTATATTCCTCCACATAGACCTTTGAATATTGCCTCTAAACCCAATTCTGTAAAAACAAAATTTATGCTCCACTTCCCTTAGATTAGTTATTTTAAATTATGTGGCCTAGGATATTTTTGCATTCAAGGTTACTGAAAGGGCTGCGATAGTGACTGAAAACTGGTGCTAGGATTTTTCATGTCCTCTGCCCACACTATTAATACCAAGAAAGAGTAGATAACCTAGTTGGCAGTTCAAACACCTGTGAAGTTGAAATTCTAAAGCCAATTTTTGGACCTAACTATCATTTGAGTGTTTGGGCATCAAAGGAGCTAGAAAAGCATGTTTGGACTGAATGCTTCTAGGAAAGTATAGGAATGAGATAACCCTGGTTCTAGGAAAAAATGGGAATTACAAGTAATAAATGAAGATTGCAGTGAGCTGCAAAATCATCATTGGCACATTTATTTTTTTCCTAAGATTTTCCTCAAACTAAGAAACTGTATTTTCTGATTTACGATTCAGTTATCACATTACTTACATGTCAGTAACATTATAGTTCCAATAGACACACCTAATCAACTAGTAGCTATTTACACATCATGCTATTTAGGGATATTGTTAATCCAAAACCAAGTAACCAAGTTTTAAAACAAGTAACTTCTTATATTTAAGACCTCAACTCATATTTCACTTACATTCTTAGTCTTCCAGGAAGTATTATATTTACAGGTATTGATTTTTAGCACCATAGAAACAATTCAACACTTCAATAAAACCATTAATGTTTCAAAAATTAATTTTTCACTATTCATGACACTTCCTCATAACACAATGCTATTCCATGGGGTGACAACTGTCATTTACAATGACACAAAATTAGTAAGAGATTAGTTTAGTGAAAAAAGAATTTTAACTAGTCCCATCCATAAAAGGTCTAACTAAATCTAAATCTGTGTTTCCATCCCCATTCCAGTGCTTTTGCTTTTGGCTCTAAGTCTTGAGATGATGAAATACATCCTCATTCGCCAAACTAATTTTTTGCCACCCATCGTGGTTTTTTTTTGCCATGCCCAGTGATGCTCAGCAATCACTCTTGGTAGTGCTTGGGGGGGGGGGCTGTTCCATATAGAGTGCCAGGGATCAAACCCAAGTCAGCTGTTTTACCTACTGTATACTAAATCTCCACCCCTCAAACTAATTTCTAGAAGCATTTAATTTGAAAATCAAAGTGAAGCTGTCCACAAACCCAATCAACTACTGAAGTTTAGCTACAGAGCTACCATATTGTTTACGCTCAGCACAAAATAATACACTCTTTCAAAACTAATGAAATCTTTAAAATTGGAATAACTAACTACAACAGAAATTTTTGCTTTGTTTTGTTTTGGGACCACATAAGGTGGTGGTAAAGAGGCTTCTCTTGGCTCTGCTCTAAGGAATCACTCCTCGTGGTGCTCAGGAGGCCAAATAGAATGCTGGGGAACTGAAACTGTGTCGGTTACATGCAAGGCAAGTGCCTTACCCCTTGGCCGAAAAAGCACTTTAATATCAAACAACATTCATGACCCTAATAATTTTACCTACAAGATTTAACTAAAAACTAAAATGCTAACTTCATTCTAAAATCTTCATTTGCTAGAACCAAAACCTAAACAAGGACACTTTATATACTACCTACACTGGCATTATGTGAAGTACAATTCATCCAGTTTTCTACAAGTTAACAACCTTAAGCAAAACAATATCAATGATAAATTGCATTTCATTATTTATTTAGATGTTTAAGCTCTCGCACTAGATTTTTACAAGCTGGTGAACACTGACAATTATTTCTCCCACAGAACTACAACCACACATTCCCAGAGAGTATAAATATATGGTTGAACTAACATTGATACACATCACCATTTTATCAATTACAGAATAAAACAAATCATCAAGTATCGAAATATTAAATTACACAGCTCAAAAGGCATATAAAATATTAGATTATCTGCTCAATTCATTAGCAGAAACCCTTTTTTTGCAAGAGGTTGGGAAAAAAAATCACACTTCTAACAAAAAATAGTTGGTAAACAACTTCTGATAAGTAAGAAAAAATTAAATTCAGAAATTTTTATGATTAAGAATTGTTTTAGCTACAACAAAGGAACCTTACTTAAAAAAAATCCACTAAATTAAACAGCATATTCTACATGTTCTGCACAAGACAAAGGCAACATTTTACTAAAAATACTTAATAGACCCCCTCTGTTCTTTTTTTCAGGTCCTCCCTGTTACGTTGCACCCCGAAGTGCAAACAATAAAATTAACTGTAAGGCTTTTTTGTCTGAAGACATTAAAGACATGTGCTTCTTTACAATGCAAATTTCAAACTGGAGGTTTTACTAACAGCACAAAACAAGATTTATAGAAAGACATTAAATAATCATAAGACTTGGCTTTAAAAAAAGTTATACAAACCTGATGTCTACTGATATGAATGTGGGAGATGTAAACAAAGTGAGCAGGCAAATAACCATTTCCCCTACTTTCTATGTTTGAAATGACTGAAGGAATAAACCACAAAAGGTCTAGAATGTTCCATGTTCCTGGGATCAAGAAGTATGATACTAAAAACATACAAGTATTGTGCTGGGTATTTTGGCACCTAATCCTTCTAAATTTCTTATATATTGGTAAAATTCTGGCCTGGAAACAGATTAAGAGATATCATTCAATGCTGCATGATTTCAGGAAAGAATTGACACAAAACATAAGCACATCTTAAATGCTGAACAGTGAGAATTTTTTTTGCTAAATGTCCAAATAGGTTGATAAGCCAAATACAGAGGATGCAATTCTGTCAAGCCTGTGACTGGTAAAACCGCTTTTCAATATTCTCATGGAAGCCATTAGACTTATTTACCAAGCCAACATGTTGGCTTAGTATTAGGTCCTGTCTTAAGTTCCATTTCCAAGACAATGGTACCCCAGTTTTATTGAATACAACAGTTGT
The DNA here is from genome assembly GCA_004027635.1 of Crocidura indochinensis. Taxonomy (NCBI): domain Eukaryota; kingdom Metazoa; phylum Chordata; class Mammalia; order Eulipotyphla; family Soricidae; genus Crocidura; species Crocidura indochinensis. Next base: position 2,705 of record PVKC010054078.1, on the reverse strand, counting down.
TTCTATGACCGTTGGAGTCTTTGAAGCGCAGCCGCATTTTAGGACGATACTTCTCCAAATACAAAAGTTGCTTGCTGTTAAAAGCTCCACGACGCTTTCTGGAAAAAAAAAATAATTTAATAACACAAATTTATTGAGTAACTCAAAGTGAAACCTTCATAAACCTGTGCCTCAGGAGCCTCTCGTGTCATTTCATCTTTTGACAAATAAGTTGTATGACAATCAAGAATAAAGATTGGCAGATTTAATGAATGGTAAGCATAGTAAGTCATTTTGCTAAATTTAAGTGGCTATTTTAATAGTTCAAGAAAAATAAAGGAAAGATCCTTATTTTCTGGTTTTTATACTAGAACAAAACAGTCAGACAGTATGCTAGAAAATGTATATAATTTATTTTCACCAATATTCAAAAAGGAAACAAATCAGTACTTACTGTCTTATGAACTGTACTGCATCTTCATATTTCATGCCACCTTCAATTAACGCTAGAGCAACAAGTACTGGAGCTCTGATAAAGAAAGAATTTTGATAAATCATTTATTTTTTCAAAATACTTAATAAATCAATACTTCAAATATTCTTAATACCTAATTAGTGTTATCTACCACACTGCTATGTGAATCACCTATAGTACATGTTGATTATGTAAAAAGAAAAAAAAAAGATTTAGTTACCAGTAGATTTAGTTACAGCAAACCACATTTTATGAGGACTTGTCCCTGAACCTCCCATGAATTTATATGCTATTCCTTTACATTTGGGGGAGGAGGAAGATGGAGATTTAAGATCACACTAAGTCAGATTAGGGGTAACTCCTGGTTCAGAATTCACTCCTGGCAGTACACAGGGATAGAACCTGGTCCAGAGTGTGCAAGGCAAGTACCCTACCGCCCACTGTGCTTCCTCTACCCATTCAACTTCTTCAGAATAACCAATCAAGGACAGGTATGTAGGATATGTTTATCTTATGGCACAATTGGCAAATGCATTATTACCACTAAACCAGAAATTTTAGGGTCAAGAACATCATCCAAATTATTCCATATATATCATCTTAAGAGTATATGGCCTGCATACTGCTGACCTAGATTCTGAATCCATACCACACGTGGTCACAAGCACCTCCAAGTACAGTACAGAGGCAGAAGCAAGCACTGAACATAGCTAAATGTGTCCCCCAAACAAAAACTAGAAAGCTACTCTATATAATCGACATCCCCTAGAAGCAACTTAATCCAATCACCCAAAGAGCTCAGACAATGAGGCCGGAGAGAAAACATAAAGGCTAATGCTAACGCACAAGCTTTTCATGTGAATCCAAGCTTAATCTCCCACATATTTTCCTCCCTGAGCACTCTGCTTATGGACCCAAACAAAGAATAAAAATAGCTCAAGGTATTGAGTGCATGTAGGTTCAACCTCCAGTACCATCAGGTATGCCCACCCCCCAAAAAAAACCAAAAAGCCAGACGATATTCATAATATCAGATAAAACCTAGCAAAATGCACTTTTTTTTTTAATTGCGATTCTTTTTTTTTGTTTGTTTTTGTTTTTTGTTTTTAGACCACACCTTGCGGTGCTCAGGGGTTACTCCTGGCTGTCTGCTCAGAAATAGCTCTTGGCAGGCACGGGGGACCATATGGGACACCGGGATTCGAACCAACCACCTTTGGTCCTGGATCGGCTGCTTGCAAGGCAAACGCCGCTGTGCTATCTCTCCGGGCCCCGCAAAATGCACTTTTAACAAATAATCTCATCTATAAGCAAGCATAAATATGCATCTTACTACAACATGCTAATTCTACCTGACCCAGTATACTTTCTTTTTTTTGTTTTGTTTTTTTTTTTGGTTTTTGGGTCACACCTGGCAGTGCTCAGGGGTTACTCCTGGCTCCATGCTCAGAAATTGCTCCTGGCAGGCACGGGGGTCCATATGGGACACCGGGATTCGAACCGATGACCTTTTGCATGAAAGCCAAACGCCTTACCTCCATGCTATCTCCCGGGCCCCTGACCCAGTATACTTTCTAATACTTCTTAGTTTAATCAGTAACTTTTTTTTTCTTTGTTTTTGGGCCACTCCTGGTGTTGCTCATAGGTTACTCCAGGTTATGTGCCCAAAATTCACTCCTGACTTGGGGGACCATATGGAATGCTTGGGTTTCAAACTGTAGTCTGTCCTAGGTCAGCTGTATGCAAGACAAACACCATACAGCTGCACCACCACTCTGGCCCCTAATCAATAACTTTTTAACAGAATCAAAACTAACATAAACGCACAGGTTTAGGGAAATTCTCTTACCTCCCAAGGCCTGCAACACAATGAACAGCAATACAACAACCAGGTTCTTCGCGAAATTTAATTTTTACAAGACTTAGCCAGTCATCCACAATCTGGTTGGATGGCGGTGCACCATCATCAAAAGGCCAATCCTAAGTAGGAAAAATTTTAAAATAATTTAGTTTAATATAAATCCCGAGCAACTATAATTTCAAGCAACCAAAAGTTTGCAAAAATTTGAACAATTTGGGGCCCGGGAGATAGCATGGAGGTAAGGCGTTTGCCTTTCATGCAAAAGGTCATCAGTTCGAATCCCGGTGCCCCATATGGTTCCCCCCACCCCCCGCCCCTGCCAGGAGCAATTTCTGAGCATGGAGCCAGGAGTAACCCCTGAGCACTGCCGGGTGTGACCCAAAAAACCAA
>PVKC010054077.1:0-10033 GCA_004027635.1 Crocidura indochinensis | reverse complement strand
TGACTCTTATCCTTAAAAAGGAACACCCACTTTTGAGGCTAACTTAAACTAATATGCATATGCATGGAAATATAAAAAAGTACTATGCCTTCAATATTTAAGGAGTTACATATGTTTTATGGCTTTAGAATGCTTGATGTGCTGCTAGGAAATATGTATCACAATCTGGGGACTTGAGGGACAAAGTAATTATACATGGATTCTGTTCTATTTTTCTTAATATTCTTTGGCCAAAAGTTCAATGTTAAGATATCAGCAAGGAGACTTATATGAATTATGTTTATGGGTGATTGTCCTTCCACTGTAACTTTACCTTGTCCTCTTTCTTTGCATCTTTGTTCTCATAAATAAAAATAAAAAATTAAAAAAAAGAAAGTGGTGGTGTATTGATTATATAATTAGATATTTCATGAATAGGTGGTATTTAATTAATTGTATGACCTAGGAGATAATAAAGTTCTGGGTAGCTAATAGTAACACATACAGCAATGTGATCTCCACTGCAATCAGAAACAGTATGTGAAATTATAAGGGCAATAAGTAAACAAAGTTGTCCAGAGATGGTGGGAAGTCCTCATAGTTGACAAAACCTTTCCTTCACCAAACATAAGTAAAACAAAGGAGCACGTTCTTTGTCAGCATGAAAAACTTTGAACTGTGCAAAATCAGTATTATCCAGGGTCCTGCAGAGAATCAGTGATACTAAGATAAATAATAAGGAATTGGGTTATATCAATTTCAGTTCTGAGATCAGCTAGCTTGAAGTATGCAGAACTGGCCAGTAAATTCAGCTCCAAGCAACATCACTATCGAAATCTAATATTTGTAGGGTGAAACAGCAAGTTGGAACTCAGGTTGAGACAAAAAAAATAGTGAATTCCTTTTTAAAAAAAGAGTTCATATTTATTATACTAATAAAAGACAAATTTCATTGATGCTTCCCTTAAAACTATGCAATTTAAGGGGGGTATTTTTTAAAAACTGAAACCCAACTATACACAAACATGTTTGTAATCATGGTACTTAAATAAATATATTATTTTTTAAAAACTGCAGTTTTTTAAAATTGTAGTGAAATGCACATCCCAATCTTTTCTACATTTTGATTGTGCAACTAATAGAATTAAATATCACACTGTCAAATGATCTCTCAGATCTCTCAGAAATCTCTACGTCAGCAAAAGTATTTTCCTTCCTCCCCTTTCCTACAAGAGATGAGCCCTTGCTGGGAAACCCTGTAAATACTCCCCTTGAGGCAGGCAGGCATCCCAAAAGATTCTCCATACTTCCAGAAATCCCTCATCTCTTTCAAATTGTCTACCTGCCAATTAGCAGGGGTTAGGATTAATCCCAAGTAGCAATTGATTAGGTTGCAGCATAACCTAATATAGGCATAGAGGCAGTTAGATAATCCTTCTCAAGATAAAAATATTATGATTGAAAGTTTACAGGGCCTGCAGGTTTTAGGTACTTCTAGGTCCCAAAGGAACATGGGAAAAGAACAGATTAGGCACCTATCCAGTGCAGTATAAACAAGAGAGAATTCACATAGAAATTAGAAAGAGAATTCTGCAGGAGCTGGGATATAGCTCTGAGACAGAGCAAAGCATAATCTATATGGTCCTAGTGTTGAACCCAGGTATAGCCTGTCTCCCTAATCACTGCTAGGTATCACCCCTGTGGACCACAGCACCTCCAGATCAAGTTCTGCCAGAACTAGCAATCGCTAAAAGATTTTATGTTTAAAGAATAATTAACTATAAAATTAGAGGAGGGGATTAGAACAAGGGCTGACTAATAAGGAGAGAATTTGGAGACTAGAGAAATAGTAGATGCTATCTTGGAATACAATAGGCCACTGTGGAAATCTTCTCCAAGTTTGAGCCCAAAACTTTGCTGAGAAGCTGGCCTTAACAGGGGGGCAGACAAGACTCCAAGGAAATTTATTTGTACAAATCACTGAAAATCAATCCTCTGGGATTTCTAGGAACTGTCATCTAGAACACCAAGGAAAGAGTCTCAAGAGCCACTGGTCCACAGGCAGACAGGATGGGGAGGCGGTCTCTCAGGCTGTATAGAACAGTACTGATGCTGAAGAAAGTATTGCTACAGAAAAAGTACAGTCAGTTATCAAGCAAGCATTCTACTCTTCCTCTGATTTTTCAAGGGTGTTGTCTGCTAAGTTCACTGACAACATGCCAGTACCTCCTCTCCATCTCATAATTTCAAAGATGACCAAAAAGATTTTCCTTTTGTGAATGGCAGACACTAATTTTCAACTGTCTTTCCAAATAGAGTTTTTGGCATACATCACTAAACTGTAATAGCATCAAAGGGGCTAGAAACCATTATCCAAATCCACCAGAAAATAGGGGAGAGTAAAGGGTCAGGTCAGATCATTGTTGGAGTTTTATTCATTTGTTATGAGACCCTTTTATTCATTTGTTATAAGACCCTTTCTTAAAGTCCATCAATCTAACTAAAACTAGTAGCAACGCAAAAAGTGTTAAAGGAAACAACCACTTTTCTAATAGGTGAAAAAGTGAATTTGAAAAATCAGAAAATGTGGAACCAGCACAAGTGGTCTGGATGGAGATAATGAGGACCATGGAAGTAGATTGTAATCATGAATTGGGATTAATTCTTGAGATGGGCTCCTTTCCCTTGACTCCAAATTATACCTGCGGGTTCAGTTCTAATAATATGTTGCCAGAATTGATCATGATGAAATGAGAATGCCAGTACTGTCTTATCAAAATAATGAAGACATTTATAGATGACTCTAGACACGAAAATGTTAGCGTGGGTTTATTATCTGAGACGAGAATCTATTACAGACCTGAGTTTCCTGGCACTCCCTTCTCTAACGTGGAAAGAATTGTATTAGTGAAAGAGGCACTTCAATTTAGTGAGGACCCAGTAGTGAGTCATTTAGTGAGTCGCCACCCAAAATGGGCTCCCAACTGTCAGCAGAGACTAAGGGATTCCACAATGGCAGTGACCAGTGCAGCACTGAACCAATACAGTTTTCCTAATAATCATGATGGGCAACAAGGCTGCAAGAAAACTTGTTTACAGAGAATGCCTCTCAGAGATCAGCACTTGTAGGAGTAAGTATGTATATGGGAGTGACTCATTGAGTGTCCTTTGGGTCTTGTAGCCTGCCCGTGGATATTTTCTTATTCCCTAATGACTAATTAGAGCATATATGTGTAACAACTGGCAAAGCATGTGGGTTCTCTGAATGGCACCTGAGGCAGAAGATAAAAATAAACAATAAATCAGAAGCAATGTCTTACTACACACACACACACACACACACACACACACACACACACACATACACACACACAGATGCACACACACAGATGCGCACACACACATTTTGGGTTACACTCAGACTTATTCCTGTCTCTGTACTCAGGGATCATTCCTGGAAGGTCTGAGGGACCATATCAGGTGCAACGAATCAGATCTGGCTTGCTACTTGCAAGGCATATGTACTGTTGATCCACTATACAATCTGCCACCTATCACTCTGGCCCCAGAAGCAATATCTTATGAGATAGCAAAGCAAAGGTTTGCCCAAGTATCAAAGATCTATAAATGCAAAAGCAGGGGTCGGTCTTATTATTGTCTCAATAATTTCATTTTATTTTTTTAAATATACAAAATCTTTATTTAAGCACCATGATTACAAGCATGATTGTAGTTGGGTTTATGCCTAAACAAATCTGCCTTGCCCAAACAAGACAGATTAGAGAGAGTGAGGGAATGTTAATCAAATAGTAGCTGTCTTCTTAGCTGCACTGGTACTGTGATCTCTTTACAAAACACAGACCTCTTGAACTGGAGTGTTGCATTCAACTCCAGAACTGGTGAATATCTCCTCTCCATCCCATAATTTCAAAGATGACCAAAAAGATTTTCCTTTTGGGAATGGCAGACACTAATTTTCAACTGTCTTTCCAAATAGAGTTTTTGGTATACATCACTAAACTGTAGTAGCATCAAAGGGGCTAAAAAATCATTATCCAAATCCACCAGAAAATAGGGGAGAGTGAAAGGGTCAGGTCAGATCATTGTTGGAGTTTTATTCATTTGTTATGAGACCCTTTCAACTGGCTCTTAAAATCCATCAATCTGACTAAAACTTGTAGGCAACAATCCCCCAATAGAAGGCTAAAATGTAAATCTGTGCAAACTAGCAGAGAGGCCTTCTGTTTATTCATAGCCATTGATTGCTAAGTCAGCCTGCTTAGTATTCACCTAGAAGTCTCCACATGATAGTTTGAGACAAAACAGTCTCTTGACCTAAAAGTCCCACAAAGTCCAGAGATAGGACAGGTCTTAAGGCACTTGCTTTTTAAGAGGATGTCCCAGATTTGAACCCCAGTACTACATTTAGTCTCCAACACTCCTCCAGGAGTGATTCCTGAGCAGAGAACCAGGAGTTACCATGGAACCCACCAGGTGTGGTCCCTCCCCAACAAAACAAAATCCATAGATGTTGTCATACATTTGTAAAATCACTTTTTTTTTTCAGATCAAAGCATTTTTATTGAGGAGGGGTATGGGGGAATCTTCAGGGGAGACTAAGCCTACTTGGAGAGCCAGGATCTCGGGCCCTAAGGCAGCAGAAAGCTGTAAAATCACTTTTTACTTTCACCTCTTCTGAGTAAATTAGTACAAGTACCTTTAATTAAGTCATCCTTAATTCTCTGGTATTTTATGTTAAATTCTGGCTAATAAAGGTGTCAGGGAAAGCAGCAGAGAGCTAGAAGTGTGGCTGACTCAGTAAGATCCAAGGGCATGGTGAGATATTAGATGTGAACAAACTTTGAATAGAAGTGGAAAAACAATGTCATGCACAAGGTCAAGAGTTTGATGAGTGCAGTTAGAGAAATAACTATATTGACAACTATCATAACAATGTAAATGAATGAGGGAAGTAGAAAGCCTGTCTAGACTACAGGCAGGGGTGGGATGGGGAAGAGGGAGAATTGGGACGTTGATGATGGGAATGCACTGGCGAAGGGGGGTGTTCTTTACATGACTAAAACCCAACCACAATCATGCTTGTAATCAAGGTGTTTAAATAAAGATATTAATTTTTTTAAAAAAAAAAAGAATCTTTATTAACGCTAAGAGTTGATGTGCAGCATTGAGGGAATGAATAAGAAAACTTGCAAGCTTTGGTTGCCCTTTGGGGGAGTATCCCTCTTGCTACTGTGGGGTGGTAGGCATAAAAAGAGTGTGATCAAAGGAGAGATTGTGATTTAAATCACAAAAAAGAACATTCACATGCCAGTGAGGATGATTCAGTGAAGCAAGATGAAGTGGTGGTAAGAATACTGTCAGTCACCTTAGCATAAAAATTACTTGAATCTGAAAACATTTGAAAAGACGTGTTTCTGAACTGTCTTACATAAATTTCCCACAAAACTCCCTTATAAGTGTCTCCCCATGGGGCCGGGCGGTGGTGCTAAAGGTAAGGTGCCTGCCTTGCCTTGTGCTAACCTAGGTCGGACTGCGGTTCGATCCCCCGGTTCCCCATATGGTCCCCCGTGCCTGCCAGGAGCGACTTCTGAGCGAATAGCCAGGAGTAACCCCTGAGCGTCACTGGGTGTGACCCAAAAGCCAAAAAAAAAAAAAAAAGTGTCTCCCCATAGTGTTTTTAAACATCAACTTTATTTACAATGACATCAAAAATAATAGACCTATAAAAAACTAAATTGAGCATAATTGATATACTCAGAATATTGGAAAAGCTTGTTGAAATTTAACATGACAAATGCCAAATCATTTCTGCTCTTGAATTGAGAGATTCTTCTCTTTTTTAGAGTATGGTATCTACATTCATTTTGTTTGTTTTGTTTTATGAAAGGTGCTCAGAGATTACTCTTGGTGAGATTGGGCAACCATATGTGGTGTCAAGAATTGAACTGAAGTCATCCATCCATATGCAAGGTAACTGCCTTAACTGTTGTATTAGATCTCTAGCCCCCCATTAGTTATTTTCTTCTTATATAATATATATGTATAGTTTTAAAATATGGGAATTTTTGTTGTTGTATTTGTAAACATGTATTGTTCATGAGTTAGGAAGCTATTAATAATAGAGCATCAGGTATTCAGTGTCCAATCCAAACCCATTATTTAGTCTCAGTGTTCCTCCAACAATGACACTTTTTCTAAAAATTATTTCTTTTGTAGTGGCAGGTCACACTCAGCTCTTCTCAGGTCTTACTTCTAACTCTGTATTCATGGATCACTCCTGACTGGACCCAGAGAACCATATGCAATGTCGCATCAAATTGGGATTGGAAATGTGTAAGACAAGCACTTTACTATCTCTCTGGCCTAAGTCTCATCTTTTATTATAGCTAAGAAGTTTTTCACTATGCATATATGAAACAATTTTACTTTCTGTGTTGTTGTTTGTTTGTTTGTTTTCACACCTGGCCTTGCTTGGGATCTATTCTTTGTTTGGTACTTGCAGGTGTTTAGCAGGTAAACCATGTATCACCAGACATTGAACCTGAGGCTCCAGAATGCAAAGTAGGTTTACCTGTCATTTGACCTATTTCTCCAGTCCTACAATTATTTCTTTATTCACTCATCTGTTGTGGGTGTTTGTTTTGTTTTCAGATCTTAGCTACAATGATCTGGAATGGACACAGATGTGCATATATCCTTTTAAATTAATGACTTGTGTGTGGAGGAGAGATACCAAGAAGTCAGATCACTAGGACATATGAAAATGTTATGCTGTTCTAAAAGTCTCCATACTGACTTTTTATTTGGGGATGGGGTTGTTTTTTGTTTGGTTTTTTTTTTTGTTGTTGTTGTTGTTTTGGTTTTAGGGCAGTCACACCTAGCAGTGCTCACGTTACTTCTGTCTCTGCACTTTGGAATTACTTCTGCTGGTGGTTGGGGGCCATATAGGATTCAGAAGGATTCAACCTGTGTGGGCTATATACAGGCAAACCCTCTGCACTATCCCCTCAAGCCCAGTCTTCATCCTGGTTTATATAGAGGCTGAACCAGATGACAATCACATCGATAGCGAATGAAGTTTCATTTTTCACCATATACCCGCCAAACTGATTGTTTTCCTTCTTTTTTTTAAATTATTATCACATAGTTTACATAATTTGATCATAATACAAATGTTAAGGTCCAGAGTTGAAGGGCAAGACTATACAATTGGAGTAAAGCAAAACAAAACATTTATTTTTATCAGCCATGACCCCTGCCAATGTCACAAGCCAGTTTATATAGGGAGAAGATGAGGAGATTCTAGCTTCTAATACTCTTTTTTTTTTGGGGGGGGGGGGTTTGGGTCACACCCAGCAGTGCTCAGGGGTTACTCCTGGCTCCATGCTCAGAAATTGCTCCTGGCAGACACGGGGGACCATATGGGGCACCGGGATTCGAACCGATGACCTTTTGCATGAAAGGCAAATGCTATCTCCTGGGCCCCTTCTAATACTCTTTAAGATGATTGGCTGATATGGCCAGCTAGCTTGGGACTGTGTTAATGGAAACTTCGGTTTGAGAAGGAGAAGCCTAACATATGATCCTTTTCAAATGGTGTCCCTCCTTGTTCAGAACCTGAGCCCCACAAAAGCACTCAATTTTATTGTCTCAAATCCCCTAAGATATTTTTTGATATTAATTATACACTTTTTGCTTAGTCAGTTCAAGTAACACTAAAGAAAATTATGAAGCTTAAAAATGATTTTTTTAGACAGAAGGCCCCATATGGGGGACAGCACAGTGACAGATCATTTGTCTTGCATTCCTATCACCAAGGGCAGACCCAGGTTCAATTCCCAGTATCCTATATTGTCCTGAGTCTGCCAGGAATGATTTTGAGTGCATATCCAGAAGTAACCCCTTATTCCTACAGGGTGTGGCCCAAACTCCACCCCAAAAATGGTTCCATGTTTAAAAAATAAAATGTTTGCTTAGTTTTTAATCTTAGGCCTGATGTCAAACAGGAAAAGGTAGAATCAAAAATACCACAGAAGTTTAATGTTATTGCTGCATGTACTTCACACAAGCAACGCAAATATAATACCTATAGGACTTTTGCACTTGCTTTTATATAGGAACTCAAGGTCCATTTTTCCTATGGATTCTGACAAAGTATTTTGAATTCTCCTCTCAATCATACCAAGCTGCTTCCAATTTTCACTGCCCTGATTTAGGACCTCCAAAGACTGGTAAGTCTGTTGTATACTTATATAATGAAATTAGTCCTTTGATAAATGCAATTGCCTCCTTTTGCTTTTCTACTTTCTTTCTTAATTTATTTTTTCTTCTTTTTTCTATTTTTCTTCTTTAATTGGAATTATTACAAATAATACTTATTAACATATACCATGTGAAAAGTTTAACATTTTTAAACCATACATTAAAAATACCATATTAAAAATTTAAGGGTAGAGAGGTAGTACAGCATGTTTGCTTTGTATGTAGCTGACCCAGGTTTGATCTCTAGTGTTGCTATGCACATATTACACTCTGCTTTACTCAGTACAAAGATTCTTCCCAGATTTCTCTTCCCCTCACCCACCTCTTTTGAGATGTAAAAGTCCCTCATAGGCTTGATTAGCATGCAATAGGTACTTTTGTTTGTCACTCTACCCACCCTCTTGTGGATAGAGCTGGTCAATAAAGATTGCAGGAGAGGTCAGTTTGGGGGACTTTCAGACCATGAGGCTGGAAGTCCCCTGCCTCCATACTTTTATCCTTTATATCTGTCTTGGCTTATTAATTTCTGTGGTGACCCTGCTGCAAATCTATTCTCCTGGGGTTGGATTACAGTGAATGGAGCCCTTACACCCAGCATCCCATATAGTCCCTGGAGTACCTCCAGGACTAACCTTGAGCATAGACCAAAAACAAAAAATATTAAATGTGGGCCAGAGTAGTGGTGTGGAGCGGTAAGGAGTATGCCTTGCTGGTGCTAGCCTAGGACAGACTGCAGTTCGATCCCCCAGTGTCCATTATGGTCCCCCAAGCCAGGAGCGATTTCTGAGAGCATAGCCAAAAGTAACACCTGAGCATCACCAGCTGTGGCCCCTCCAAAATTAAATGTACTAATATTAACGGAAGAAAGTCAAAATCAATTTATGATATTCTGAATCCAAAAAAGCTCAGAAGAAATGATCCTTTTTGGTAAGAAAAGTCCAGGAGAAAACCTCAAATATTGATTTGATAGTTACCTGTTGAGCACCCTGTACATAAACAGTGTTTTGGGGGGGAGGTATAGTTTTGTTTTGATATTTTAAAGTCTAGTAATAAAAAAAATTCTTGGCTTATGGATGCCAAAAAAATAAAACATTCAAATTCAAGAGCATAATCTTAGAGGCAAAGAAAACTTAATTGCCACATTATCAGCCACAGAATATTGAGAAAACTACGCCATTCGTGCCTCAGTTTTCGCCTAAGGTGACCCTGCTGAAAATCTATTTTTTATTTAAGGAATAAGGAAATTATTACTTTCCTACCTCAAGAAGCTGCTGTGAGGATTAAGACTAGGCATTGATATGCTTGTATTACATTACAACTAAGGAAATGTCCTGAACTTCCTTCACTCAAAGTCTGGTATGAGAACAAAGGGAAAAACAGGACAACAGGGACAAGGAGCTAATTTTGTGGAGAAAATTAAGAGTTTGGCTTGATAGGCTGAACTTAGGGATCTGAGAATTTGCCACATAATATGCAACAGGAAGTTGGGCAAGACATACAAAGTTCAGAGAGCTGAGTGATTGTGAAGCAGGTAGGTAACTTGCCTTGCATGGGGACAGTCCAATTTCAATTACAAGTACCTCATTTGGGCCCTTTTTTAAAAAAGGGAGAATGGATTGTTGGGGTCTGGGGGATCAGTCCCCCTCTCTTCAGTAGCATCTCGAGCATTTCAAGGAGAGTCAGAAGCCAAATTTGGAAAGGGTGATTTATTTTCTGGTGCCTGGGTGACACCAGGGTCAGTGCTCAGGGAAGAACCCCAGAGCAAAGACCC
>PVKC010054076.1:0-10033 GCA_004027635.1 Crocidura indochinensis | reverse complement strand
TTCCTCTTGGATTCTGGAGACCAGCTCTTGCCAGGTATAGGGTTTGGGGAGGCCCCATACCAGAGCCTATCTCCCTAGTCTGGGGAGTTCTGGGAGGCTTGGCAGGCTCCCAGACGTCCTTGTGTTGTTCCCCTGACTCCAGGCCTTTCCTGGGTGCCAGCTCAGAGGGCCAGAAGTGGGTTCAGGTGGAACCTTAGTGGGCCCCAGGCTTCCCCTCTCCCTCTGCATTCCAGGGGGGAGATGTATCGGGAGGAGAACAGGTAGACATCTGGCTTCCAGCTTCCTCTTGGATTCAGGAGACCAGCTTTTGCCAGGCCTTCCCTGGGTGCCAGCCTAGTTGGACTGTACTGGGATCAACAGGCTTTCCACCTACCTCTTGAGTGATGAATGCAATTAGAGAAATAACATTGAAAACTATCATAGCAATGTGAATGAATGAGGGAACAAGAAAGCCTGTCTCAAATACAGGTGTGGGTGGGGTGGGGAGGAGGGAGATCCGGTAAATTGGTGGTGGAAATTCTGTTCTGTTGAAGGGGGTTGTTCTTTACACGACTCTACCATACAACTACAATTATATTTGTAATCATGTGTTTAAATAAAGAAAATTAAAAAAAAGAATAATGCTCTAGTGCTTTTATACACAGAAATGGGTGTAGAATGTGTTTGGAAGCCATGGATTCCCAGTACAGTGCTCACTATAAGAAGTTTTGATGTCTTAATTTTACTATGTCTATAATAGTTCCTTGATTTTTTTTTGTACATAGTAGTACTTAGAGATATAGGTTGGTCACCCTACTTCAGTGCTTCTCAAGCAATGGGGCATGCAAGGCTCCATAAAGGGGGGCATGTTTGGCTTCGGCAAATACTGTCATAACATGCTAAGTTCCGTGTTTATGTCTCTGTATGTCTCTGGAGCTGAGAGTTGCTTTGTCCTGCTTCAAACCCCACTTCAAAAAACTATGCATTGCAAAACGTGCTCATTGTAGCCATTAATCCAGGCATCACCTCTGATTAAGAAATCAGCTCAAACTATTTTATATATTTTTGTGTTGCAGGTTAAAGTTTTTTTAATAAGGATACCATTTATAGTCATGTGGGGTGTGCGAAAAATGTTTTCCTAGGGGGACATGGCAGAAAATTGAGACGCACTGCCCTAGTTTCACACTGCAATACCATACAATATTAGACTCAGAAGAGTGCTCATTAGGATAATGTTTTGACAAAAATTCTAATCTATTCATTTTCTACTTGATTATGCCTACTGATGTAATCTAGTGTTTATGTTCACAGATAACAATGGAATATGCAACTACATGCCAAAATCTCCTGCTACAGAGAGCTCATACATTGAGTATGTTATTGTAATTTGTTTTCAATTTCAGTTAGTTTAGCATTTATACCATTATGCTCATGATTTTAGTTTGCTTTTAGGAAAGGAACCTGGAAGCTCAAGACCCTCTAGACACCATTCTTCATGGTGTAGAGTCCTCATATAGTGTTAATTACGATATCACTTAGTTTTCTAGATGGGAAAGTTATGAATGTTTTTAAGAATGCTCTATACGCAATCTAACCCATGAAGAGTTTCGTCAGTAAAGTTTACCCTCACAAATGATGATTGGCCTAGAAAATGGAAGACCTTTACATCTGACTTTCTGGCTTTATAGTTTTTTAAGCAGTCTGACCCATTTCATTTGGGTTAGCTTTTCAACTGTAACCCATGAATTGATCCCCAGTGTCTGTCTTTGTGTGTCCGTGAGCATATGTGTTGACCACCTCACTGTTTGTCTATTGTCCATCTGTAATATACATGATGTCTGTCTATGTTGTATATTGTTCCTAGCCCTGTTATATATAAATGCTCCTTCCCTCTCTTCACTTGCCACCTTACAAATTCTTTTCTAGCTCATTCACTCTCTCAGCATTGATCTGCTATTTCCCCCCTTTCAATTCTTTTTACCCTCAGTTCTTAACTCCTCAGAAAGCAGAACATTAATACTACCCTAGCCAGCTGTCAACCAGCTCCAAAGTGAAGATAGATTTCCAGCCTGACTGCCTCAGCCCAAGAAGCAGCTGCCAGTACTGCAGCTACTGATTTGCTCTTGGCAGTCCCTTTTCCCTCACCTCCCTTCGTTGTGGACTGCTGTTTGCTACCGGATTTGGTTTCTGAGAAGTCCCCAGCTTGAGGGCATTTCCTGATATGTGACCACTGGGAGCCATTTTTCAGACATCACTATCATAGGCTGAAACCGTAAGCCAAATCTTGGTGTTCAGTAGGGCGGGTATAGTGTTTCAGACTACTGGAACTTCAACTATTAGAGTTGCTTAAAAAGTATTAGTAATTATTCTATCACTTGGGCACAAGAAAGAACTATACTTTCTTTTTTTGAACTATATTTTCTTGTCTCTATATGACTAGAGAGAAATGTGTGACAGAATTTAGTGAGGTAGTTATGAGTAAAAAACATCAGTTACTACTGAGTTGGATCATTTTATTGCAGATATACTGCCATGCTGTGCTCATGTCCAGCAATATTCCAGATGGCAACTTCTCTGTCATTTTGATTACATGAGCAACTACTATAGAGATAATACTTCACAATGATCCATGACAAACATGTGAAACTTGTTTATTTATTATTTATCATCATTAGCCATCTTTGAAGAACCGAGGATTGCAAGTTACTGTAGAACAGTCCAAATTAGGCAAACTTTTTCTCAAATTACCATAATGTATTTAAATTATTTAAATTTTCAGTACTTGGTTCAGCATATTCTTATGACTTATTATAGAGAAAAGATATTCTGGATTAAAAATATAATAAGTTTCTGGATGGATAACCTTACAAAGTAGTCATATTTATTTATATAGTATAGGATATGGATACTTTTCATGGTATAGGTACTAACTAAATAAACATTAATAGTGATTTATATATGAAACCTAACCCTATTGAGAATCGTATGGAGAATGAGTAGTATTGAAAGCCCTACTAAGATCCATTTTAGAAGACTATTAATAATGAAAATTTAATCATGAACAATAAAGAAAGCACAGCCCTAAAACTCAATTTTTTTCTCCGAAATTACATAAAAAATGGGAAACTTATTCCATATCAATAACAATCCAATTAAGAAAAAATAAATTCCACAAATGTTTAAAATATTAATATGTTAGTGTAAAATCAAAATGAAAGCATAGACATTTGCAACTATATTTACCTTTCTGTCATATGTCAGGGTTAAATTTAGGAAGTATATAAAAATACTTGTAAGTGTATTTGCTCTATCTATTCACATGGTAAAAATTTCTAAATGTAATATAATTTCTCATTACTATATATCATTTTGATTGCATTACTTTTGTTATAATATGAATTTTTCATTTTTTATATTTTCTATTTAATTTTACAAAACCTGTAATATTGAGAAAGTAGGTCATTGGCTATGTCCAGAAGGGCAAAGTAATATAGCATGCAAAAAAAGTAGGTCAACTTGGGGCCGGAGCGATAGCATAGCAATAGGGCATTTGCCTTGCGAACAGCTGACCCGGGAAAGATCTGGATTTGGTTCCCAGCTTCCTATATGGTCCCCCAAGCCAGGAGCAATTTCTTAGAGCATAACCAGGAGTAACCCTTGAGCATCATTGGGTGTGACCCCAAAACCAACCAAACAAACAAAAAGTAGGTCAACCTATCCACAATTAAAATTCTTCCTATTTCATTACAGCTGCATTAAAAAGACAACCTATTTATGACTAAAACCCAACCTCAATCATACTTGTAATCATAGTGCTTAAATAAAGATTTTATATAAAAATGATAGCCTTCTAGACAAATCCTGGATGACTTTATTTTTCTGTGGTATATAGAAACAAAACAAGGAAAAAAAGCAATATGGAGCAACGACAAAGCCTTGGTCATGGGTTATAAAACTCATTACCAAATAGTGGGGATAAAGATATGAGCAAATGAAGAAGTGAATTAGAATTGACATAGGGAAGTGGTAGAGGCTGTTAGGCATTTCAGAAGTGTTGAGATACAGAAATTTGGTAGCTCAGTATCATTTACTGTAACACTATTGTACAATTTTATAATTCTTGGTTTGTATCATATTTGTTTATATATTATTAATGTGAAATTAAATCACAATATTAGCCTCTTTGCTGAAACCTGTATTTCAATGTAAGATACAATCTATAACCGAGTCAATTTAATTCAGCCAGCTGGCATATTTTAAAAACAATTCGCAATCCTCAACTTGTTTTTCAGTGTTTTTCCTCCCCATGATTATGAGTGAAGGAGTTATTTGGTGAGCAGAAAACATTGAACATCAAATATTTAAAACTATCCATGCTTGGCTTCTACAAAGAACAGGAAATTTAAATCATGAGGTAAATTTCTGTGCTTTTATAAGAAGCACATGCATTAATGACAACAAAATGATAAAAAACTGAATAAGATTTGAATTTTCAGGTTTGAATAAATAACATTACCAAACATGTCTTCTCACCTTATAAAAAAATTTTCTTTGGAAAAATTCAATACAGACATTACTTGATAAATACTATGAAAAGCATAAAAATCATAAAATGTAAATCAATCTTTAAAACATTGTCAACTAAAAATAAATAAGATATGAGACAAGTAGCATATTCTGCATTAAAGTAACATTAATAACATTAGATTGAAGTTTGAATGTTTAAAAGTTTTTTCCACTAGTATGTACTTTAGCATTTTATTTATTTTTATTTATTTAATTGATTTTAAACAATTTTAATTAATTTTGAGTATACAGGCAGCTGTGTCCAAGACTTACTTCTGGCTCGGTGTTCAAGGATCAGTCCATGAATCCTGGCAGGGCTCAGGAAACCATATGTCGAAAGAAAGCATCTTATCCACTGTACTATCTCTACAATTCCTATTTCTTTATTTTTTCCTTTTTATCTATCTATCTATCTATCTATCTATCTATCTATCTATCTATCTATCTATCTATCTATCTATCTATCTATCTATCCATCATCTATTTATCATCTATCTATCATATATCTATCATATCTCTCTCTACATATATATTTGGCTACTATGAAACAAGTGGTGAATCTTCATATATAACTTTTGTTTTTAACACCTATGTTTAGTTCTGCTACATTCTTCTTAAGTGGAATTTCTGGCTCATATAGTATTTTAGTTTAAAAATTTTAAAACCACTAAGGCTTTTCAGAATGGCCTTATTCTTTCATATTCCTGTCAATAATGTATAAGGATACAAATTGTCTTTTATCCCACAAATAATTCAATTTACCCCATTAAAATTATTATCATTACTCTTCTAGTGAATATAAAGTTATCTTCTGTGACTTTGATCTGCATTTGTCTAAATTTAATAATGTTGAGAGTCTTGTGCCCTAATTGGTTATTTGGTTATATGTTCTTTTTTAAAATGGCTTTATTTAATGACCATGCAATACGTAGTTGCTCATAATACATTTTGAACAAACATAGCACCTAAGATTGGTGATTTCTATATAGTAAATATGTGGAAAATGTTTATTGAACTGATTTAAATGAATTTTATTTACAGAAAACATTTTCTTCAAATATATTCCAGACATTGTTTCCTATAGAGTATTGTATGCTTTGAATTTCAGCTTGCTTGGAATGGCCATGGTTTGCAGTATGGGTTGAGACACAGGGATCCTTTCAATAGAAAAACTGTGAAGACTAACTTACCACTGATGTTTCCTGTAACTGTGGAACAGTGATCAGCACATCATCGCTGCTCCATTTTAATCAGTTCCTAAGGATTCACTCCATTTTCCATATGGGAGACACGCACTGCAAAGCACTGAGGAAATAAGGTAATGGAAAGAATGTTTTCCACTTCCGGAATATATTTGGAGAATCAAAATTGAAATATTGTTTCAAATCAAAGAATATTTATCCAAACTACTGTGACTGTGACTGTGGGGCCTTGGGTATTTTCCCTCTTATTTTTGGCAGATACATTAGTTATTTTACTATGTTTACCTAGATCATGCTATTGTCTCATTTGAGCGCATATTTTTTGTAAGATGCTAAATTGTTTTTGTGAGTGATGTTGTTGATGCTATAGAGGTCTGTTTAAACTTTCTGACAAGTCAGGGTGAGCCATCCATGGAATTCTCTGCTGAAGCATAGAATTTTCCTTTTAGTTTTTTCTGTTCTTTGTTCTTTCCTAACTCTTATAGATCAGGAGAAGATATACATAAAGGCTTTCCAGTTATGTTAGAAATGACTGTGATTATTAGCCAAATGAAAGTGAGTTTCTGTGCCCTGAAAAAATTAAGGCTTTAAAATCTGTTAAGTAATACAGTGAGATTCACCCCTTCCCAAGAAGAGAGAGCAGATTAGCCTACTAATTGGGACCATTGTGATGCTACTGAAAGACCCTAATCACACTAGAGGAGAAAATACAGGAGTGAGGAAAGCACCAAGAGGGAGAGCAGGTACAGTGAGATAAATCTTGCATATGCTGACAGACAGAAGGTAAAAAGTCAAGTGTACACTGTCACTTGGGAAAGAGTTTCTCAACTTAAGCCTTTGGCCATCTAGAAGGTTCCCCGAGAATCACAGGTGAAAACTGAGTAAATGAGTGCCCACTTCAGGATACTAGGGAAACAATCCGAAGGACAGTGGGTGAGCGGGGTACATAGGAATAAAATAAGGTCTGAAAATGACCCTGGTTGGAAAGAGGTTTAGAAGAATCCTTGTAACACCCTCCATCCCATTCCACTTCACACTTAATAGTCTTTCACTTGAATTATAACAGGAAAATAAAAGAGAATAATAAAATAAAATTTTTATTTTTATTTCATAAAATAAGACAATTTATAAAATAAGAAAAGAGAAAATAAAATAAAGATCAAACAAGTTTAGAACTGAAAAACACTTAAGGTTGAATTTTCAGGGTTTTCCTCTAATACACCGTTTCCCAAAGTGTGCCCTGCCATAACATAAGGTATTGTTAGAATGATGGGGGACTGGAAAGAAGTATCTGTGAGCACAATTGAGGATCACTTCATGTTTGGTTTATTAAAAAAACAAATATTTAAAAAAAATAAAAATATAAAAAGGGTACCAGTGAGGTGGTGCTAGAGGTAAGGTGTCTTGCAAGCGCTAGCCAAGGAAGGACCGCGGTTTGATCACCTGGCGTCCCAGATGGTCCCCCCAAGTCAGGAGCAGTTAGCCAGGAGTAACCCCTGAGCATCAAACGGGTGTGGTCCCCCCAAAAAAAAAAGATTTCTAAGAGTGGGGAACACTAACTGAGGGTTGTTCTTGTTTTGTTTTCTTTTCTTTTCCTAAAAAGGGACAGTAAAATCTAATGTTTGGGAACCTCTCCAGTGATAAGAAATAAAAATGTTGAGGCCAAGAAAAGTTAAATTAATTCCTCCCTCCCTATTCCACTCCCTCACAAACTCACTTCTTTTTTTCCTTTTTCTTTCTATGTTGGGGTCACATCCAGCTGTGCTCAGGGATTACTCCTGGCTCTGTGCTGAGGGAAAGCAATATGGTGCTAGGGATTGAAGCAAGTCAGCTTTGTGCAAGGCAATTACCCTGCACTATCACCCAGTCCCCAAAATTAAATTTCTTGAGATTATAAAAAAGTACATTTTTAATATACTAATAACCCTATTTAGTTTACTTAACATGGGTAATTTTTCCCATGGAAAAATACTACAGCAATTTTTAAGGTAATGGTTAGAAATGTATATATGTATTTAGATCCATATATATTGGTGGTGTTTGCTTATGATAAATAGCAACATATCAACTTCAGCCCAAATATAAAATTATTCACAGGAGCTTTTGTTAAAAATTAATTATGATTTTTTTTGTTTTTGGGTCAAACCCAGCAGTTCTCAGGGGTTACTCCTGGCTGTCTGCTCAGAAATAGTTCCTGGCAGGCACAGGGAACCATATGGGACACCGGGATTCGAACCAACCACCTTAGTTCCTGAATCGGCTGCTTGCAAGACAAACGCCACTGTGTTATCTCTCCGGGCCCTACTTATGATTTCTTTACAGAATATATTGACAGAAAAGAATGAGTATATAAACTGCATTTTATGGTATTTACCAAATTTCCCTTCATCCTTATACTGGCTACCACCTTACTATTTGTTTTTTATGATGATGACTTGCTATAATACCCACAAAAAGGGGGGGGGGTGTAGAAATATATCCCTTACATTATTTTAGAGACAATACAATGTCCGTTTCTCTATTCATTGCTATTTTTCCTCCTATGTTAGTAACTTCTAAATTAAGTTATTGTGCCATTAAAAGTGTACAGAAAAAACATTCCCCAAACTTCCATGGATAATCAGACTAAAGTTCTTCTATTAAGCTATTTTACACTTTATCGCAGGCAAAGACTATATGTACTCCAACTGTGGTAATTACGAGAAATGTTATTAAACAGTAACTAGTTAGAATTAAATTGTTCAACACAGCAGTATTATTAAACCTTGCATTTAAACAAAAATATGTGTTCACTTTGTGTATTAAACATGCACGTTGTGTTTCATTTTCAACTGGTGATAAGAGAAAATATGAGGTAAGGGAAGAGTGAATCATGACAATCTAATGATTTATAATGGATAAAAAAAAGTAATAAAACCCATTGCAGGTAAATCACTCTTCAGATTCATCGAAAGCAGTTAAGTATTTCCATGATAGTGCATAAATAGCCCTACATTCATCAAAATTTTAATGAATGAAAATTTATGCACATCTATGCATTTAAGTCTTGAGAAAAAAGAAACCCCTAAAGTATATTCAGAACTTCAATTTACCAATTCATTTGATTTTTCAGGGGTTTACTTTTGAATTGTCAAACAACTTATTAGGTTTATCTATATTTTATAGATATTCCTTTGGTCCAACAAGTACGTTTATATTATAGGAAGCCATATGAGAAAGATTAATTTTTAATGTATTGTAACGTTATTTTTATTTGGAAATCTTAAAAGCACAAAGTCACATATCTAAACCTACAATCCCTTTCCTCAAAGGGACCGATTATTAAGCTTACTGTAAACAAACCAGAAGTATCCCAATCTTGAACATATAGTTCAAAAGTGTGTTAAATGAATACCACACAAGTTATTTGTATGCAGATTTGTGTAATTGGTTGGTTTTACATGCTCTCTAATTATGTATTATAATTTTATAATTATGTATTATGTATTGTCTAAAATGTTTTCCTTTTTTATAATTTTTATACAAGGACCACATAAAAGTATTTGGGGGCCTAGTGATATTTTACCTGGCAGTATTAGGGAACCACCAGAGTTAGACACAAGGTTAAATACAGTGGTGCTAAGGAGAGGACTATGCAGTGGCAGGAATCAAATTTAGGGCTTCAGGGACCAGAGAGATAGCATGGAGGTAGAGAATTTGCCTTGCATGCAGAAGGACAGTGGTTCAAATCCCAGCATCACATATGGTCCCCTGAGCCTGCCACAGTGATTTCTGAGCATAGATCCAGGATTAACCTCTGAGCGCTGCCAGGTTTGACCAAAAATAAACAAAAAAAAATTTAGGACTTCAGACTTGAACATGCAAAACATATATTCCTTCACTGAGCCATATACTTGATGCTAACCGATTATTTATTTCAATTAGTCACTCTGAAACTGCAAAGTCATTCATGACTAGGCTTCAGGCATACAATGGTTCAACCCCACTAACGTCCATTTCCCTCCACTATTGTCCCACCCCCATTTACCTCCCACCAGTCTGCTTCTACAGAAGACACATTTAAAAACGTTTTGCAATTCGTTCAAAAATTTATTTCTTAATACATTGTTTTATAGACTGTTTCAAATAATAACTGCTTAGGACTTTCTTGTATAATTGTTTATACTTTCTTTTTATTAATAATTTTATTGGGACTAATATTTAAAGTACATAGTTACACTGAGTCAGGGGTTTTCCCACCATCAGTGTTGTCCCCTCTCCAACCCTGTTCTCAACATCCTCGTACA
>PVKC010054075.1:0-10048 GCA_004027635.1 Crocidura indochinensis | reverse complement strand
AAAAAAAAAAAAAAAAAAAAAAAAAAGAACTACAATCTAAATTTAAAAAAACACACCTTTTGGGGAGGGTTTGGTTTTGGGGCCACACCTGGCAGCACTCAGGGGTTGCGCCTGGATCAGCAATCAGAAATCACTCCTGACAGGCACTGGGACCATATGGGATGCCAGAATTTGAACCACCGTTGGTCCTGGGTCTACCACTTGCAAGGCAAACGCCCTACCACTGAGCTATCTCTCCGGCCCCAAAACACCACCTTTTTTTTTTTTTTTTTTTTTTTTTTGGTTTTTGGGTCCCACCCGGCAGTGCTCAGGGGTTACTCCTGGCTCCATGCTCAGAAATTGCTCCTGGCAGGCACGGGGGACCATATGGGGCACCAGGATTAGAACTGATGACCTTTTGCATGAAAGGCATACGCCTTACCTCCATGCTATCTCCCGGGCCCCAACACCACCTTTTAATAACAGAAATTCTTTTTTTTTTTTAGTCTAGAGCTTATGTTCTTTTTATTTTATTTATTTATATTAACACCATGGTTACAAGATTGTTCATAATACGGGTTACGGGTTACTTTTTCCACAAATAAAGTTGTTTATGATTGGATTATAGTCATACAAAGTACAATACCCTTCACAGGTGTACATTTCTGGCCACCAATGTCCCCAGTTTCCCTTTTACCCTCCCTGATGCTCTCTTCCCTCCCAACCAACCCCTGCCTGCCTGAGGAGTAGGCATTTTAGTTCATTAGCTCTCTCACTAACTCTCTCTTTAATTCTCTCTTGCTCTTGCTCTCTCTCTATATATATATACATATATATGCATATATATGTATATATATACATGTGCACATATGTCTATATACGTATATATACACGGTTCTCTCTTCCTTTTTGATACTGTGGTTTCCAATACCATTAATAAAGGGATGTCATGCATGTCATTTTACCCCCTTTCAGCAGCCAATTCTTGTCCAGAGTAATTAGATCCAACTATCACTTTCATAATAGATCCTTCTCTACTCTAAGGGCACTCTGCTTATATTTGCCAGAGAGATAGCACAGTGGTAAGGAGTTTGCCTTGCATACGGCTGACCCAGGATGGACCCAAGTTCAATTCCTGGCATCCCTTGTGGTCCCCAAGCTTTCCAGGAGCAATTTATGAGAGCAGAGCCAAGAGTAACCCCTGTGCACTATTGGGTGTGGCCAAAAAAAAGTCCTACCATTGATTTATCCTCCTAATCTTCATCTCTATTGCTTCCAGATATCATCCCCACAGTCTTTTATTTTCCTAATATTCCACAGATGAATGAGATTATTCTATGTTCATCCCATCTCTATCCCTCTGACTCATTTCACTCAGCATAATAATTTCCATGTCCATTCAGGTATGAACAAATTACATGACTTCATTTTCCTGATGGCTGCAGAGTGTTCCAATGTATAGATGTACAATTTTTCTGCAGCCTTTCATCTGTTGTCAGGAACTTGGTTTGTTTCTAGATTCTGGCTATTGTTAAAAGTGCTGTGATGAACATAAGAATGTAAATGACATTTTTGTATTGTGTTTTTGTGTTCCTAGGATATACTCTAGGAGTATTATTGCTGCATCATAAGAAAGCTCAAATTCCTCAGTTTTTTTTTAGGAATATTCATATTGTCCTTTAGAAAGTCTGAACTAGATGGCATTCCCACCATCAGTGAATGAGACTCCCTTTCTTGCCACATCTATGCCAGCAATGGGTGTTCCTATTTCTCTGATGTGTGCCAGTCTCTATGGTATGAGATGATATCCCATTGTTGTTTTGATTTGTGTCTCCCTGGTGATTAGTGGTGTGGAATATTTATTCGTGTACCTTTTGTTCATCTGTATTTCTTCTCTGAGTAAATGTCTGTTCATTTCTTCTCCCCATTTTTGGATGGAATTAGATTTTTTTTTCTTGTTAAGTTCTGCCAATACCTTGTATGTCTTAGATATTAACCTTTCATCAGATGGGTATTTTTCTCCCATTCAGTGGGTAGACTTTTTATATACTGTTTCCTTTGAATTGCAGAATCTTCTCATTTTAATGTAGTCCCATTTATTTATTTATATTTGCTTCTGCTTCTTGAACAGTGGTCTTTATCCTTTAAGATACCTTTAGTCTCAATATCCTGGAGTTTTTTTCCCATGTTTCCTCTATGTACCTCATAGTTTTAGATCTGATATCAAAGTCTTTAATCCATTTTGATTTGACCTTTGTGCAAACTGTTAAAAAAAAAAGAGGTCTAAGATCACTTATTTTCATGTAGGTGACCAGTTTTCCCAATGCCACTTGTTGAAGAGACCTTCCTTGCTGCTCTTAATATTTCTTGCCCCTTTGTCAAAAGTTATTGTATATCTGAGGGTCAGTCTCAAAATATTCAAGTCTACCAAATTATAAAAGAAACAAAATATTCAAGTCTATTCCAATGACCTGAAAGTCTGTCTTTGTTCTAATATCATGATGTTTTAATGATTACTGCTTTATAGTACAATTTAAAGTTGGGAAGAGTGATGCCTCCCATCTTCTTTTACCTAAGGGCTGATTTAGCTATTTATGGGCATTTATTATCCAAAATGAATTTCAGGGTGTTTGATCAACCTCTTTAAAAATGTCGCGAGTTATTTGTAAGATGATACCAAACTTTCAAACCCAAACAAAGGTGTTCTTCCAACTCCAACCTTCCCTAAACCTCTTCTTTTGATATGTAAAAGCCAACATGGATTACTCAACCTTCCCCCTCCTGGGATGGGGAATTGGTTTGAATAAAGAAAGGTGTTCTGACTTTTGGCAGAAGCAGAGAAGCCATAAGGCAAAAAGCAGACTGACTCCAATGACTCTCTCCTGACTGGCTTGGTTTATGAACCTTTCCCCACTACCCTGCTTCTTCAGATCTGGCTGTGTGGGGTTTAGAAATACAGTGCCTGGGGCAGTCTGACAACTCATATATATTTATTTTACAGGTATCTTAGAAGGATTGCATTAAATCTATAAAATGCTTGGAGAGTATTGTCATTTTAATGAGGTTAATCTTCCCAATCTATGAATAGGGTATATGTTTCCATTTCTTTGTGGTCTCTTTTATTTTTAGAAGCAGTGTTTTATAGTTTTCTTTCTATAGATCTTTTACCATTTTAGTTAAATTGACTCTAAGGAACTTGATTTGCTGAGGCACAATTGTGAATGGGATTTTTTTTAATTTTTATTTTTAATTATGAGAACAAAGATGCAAAGAACGAGGACAAGGTAAAGTTATAGTGGAAGGTCAGTCACCCATAAACAGAATTCTCTGTAGTCCCATTGCAGATGTCTTAACTTTGAACTTTCAGCCAAAGAATATTGAGAAAAATAAAACAGAACCCATGTACAATTACTTTGTCCCTCAAATCCCCAGATTGTAGTATATAATATTTCTTAGCATCACACAAAACAGTCTAAAAAAATAAGACTTATGTAACTCATTAAGCATTGAAGGAAAATTACTTTTTTACATTTTCATGCACATGCCTATTAGTTTAAGTTAACCTCAAAAGTTTAAGTGGGTTGTTTTTCTTAAGGGTTAGAGTCAAAAGAGCACAGTAAAAACAGTGTTAGAGTGGCAATTATTGTTTGTGTAGGCCCACCAAAATATGAGGGACATGGAAAGGGAAAGTCTTGGCCTAAATATAAGGAGACATTACCCCTGAAGTTTCCTGGCATAAGACCAACTCTAGTCTCCAGGCAAATTAGTTTGTCCAATCCAGGTCATTGTCTGTTGCCGATACACTTTTATTTTTCACACAGTCTCTGTTGCTAGTATCATGTTTTTGTATTAAAGATCCTGGAATCTGCATGTTCTATATTGCATTCAGAATGATGCAGAGTCTTCTCGTTTCACCTCAACTTAAAAGGCAATGCAGAGAACCCTGTCCTGTAGAACAGGTCATTGTTGTTGTCAAGTCTTCTTAGTGTTAAGGGAAGTCTCTTTTGAGCAGGTTGATGTCAGAGCCACGGTAGAGGATTGCTTCCAGATGTTATAAAAAAACCTTGGATGTTTCATAGATAGTTTGCCTGGTTCAGGGGTGAATGGAGGATGCCCATTCTTCTGAGGCCTGTGCCAGGTCATTATATCGATGTTCAGGGTGTAAGGTCCCATTGCACTATGAGATTCGTGTGTTCCAAATTCTATTAGATAAGAACTTATTTGTATGTATAGTATTTTCCCATTTTAATGTGCCTATACAAACAAGAAGCAATGCCACGAGGTATTATCAGAGCATATAGAGGCCATAAGAATAAGTCCAACATTCCCCATGGCATGGTTCAATCATAAGCATTAAACTGAGGGACTCTTCCACCAAAATTCATTATTGAACAGCTCACGAAAAGAAAACAAGATAAAAAGTGGGTAGAATCGTCACAGTAAAGGAATATTGAGAAAGAGTTATAGCTGTTAAAGAAAATACACAAAATATTAAAAAGACATAATGTCCATTTTATGTCTTTTGAAATAGTTGGGGGTTGTTAAATCCAATGCACGACTTTGGCCTATGATTACAACTGTGTAGTACTGAAGTTAAAAAGGGTAAATGTGGGGTTCTGATGGTTGGGGGTGAGAGAGTTAAGGAGTAATAATGAACTCTGTAGGGGTGTGCGAAAGGGAAGAATATGTTGGGGCAGAAGGTCAGTCATGGTGCCTAACAAATTAAAGAACTGAGCGTAAAGAGGGGAAATTAAGGGGAAGATAACGAATCGGGATTGGGAGATAAGGGAAAAGAAGGGGCTCTGTGTGATTGAGGGGAAATATATCAAAGGGGTTAAATGCATTGTATAGATGAATTGTTTATGGATTAGACTTGGCAAGCAGAGAGGACCACTGTATAGGAGGTTATAGCTACATATACAATGATTTTAGAGACCTATTTGAATATTATCCTCCAAATCTAAGGAATTCCATTTTTTTCCTAGAAACAGTAGAGACTTAAGAATATTTTTGGGTGTTGTTAAAAAGTACATAAGTCGAATGGGCGCATTTACGCCCGCGCGTTTTTGAAAATGAATACTAGTAAGAAAAGAACACCTGAATGGGGTCCAGTATGCAAGAGGGGAGGAATTTCCACACTCCTGGTGTGGAGGGATCTCAGTCCCCTGGACTAAGTGGTCAGCCCAGGGGTTCTATGGCTAGCTGTCCGGCCCAGAGTTCCCAACATACCAGTGGAAAGCACCCGAAAGTCCTGGCATGTGGAGTCTTCTGGGTGCAGCCAACCCCTGCCTCAGTAGTTTGTGGATACAGATGGGAGGAATTTCTCCCTCCCCACCCCCCAGGGCCCGATTAACCAGGCGTGGCCCTGAAGACCCGCCTGGTGTGGGGGGATCTCAGTCCTCTGGACTAAGTGATCAGCCCAGGGGGAATGGGATTTTTTTTAATGTCTCTTTCTTCTCTGTCTTTATAGGTATGTAAATTTGTGTGTTAATTTTGTAGTCTAACACTATACTATACAAATTTATTATTTCTAGAAGCTTTTTGATAGGGTCTTTAGGATCTTTTGCAGTGAGAGCTTGACTTTTTTCTTTTCTATCTGGATTCCCTTGATATCATTTTCTTGTCTAATTGCTAGGGCAAGTACTTCCAGTACTATATTAACTAGAAGTAGCTAGAGTGGAGCAACTTTGTCTTGTGCCAGATCTTAGAGGAAAGACTTTTCATTTTTCCCCACTGTGTATAATATTTGCTATGGACAGGTAATGGCCTGGACTATATTGAGAAAAGATCCTTCTATTTCCATCTTGTTGAGAGTGTTTATAATTAATGGGTGCTGCATCTTGTCAAATATTTTCTCTGCATCTATTTATATGATCATATGATTTTTATTTTTCCTTTTGTTGATATGGTGAATTATGGTGATTGACTTAAATATGTTAAACCATCCTTGCATCTCTGAAATAAAATCTACTTGGTCATGGTATATGACCTTCTTGATGAGCCATTGGATTCCATTTGCTAGAATTTTGTTGAGATCTTTGCATTTCTGTTCATCAAGTGTATTGGCCTGTAATTCTATTTTTGGTAGTGTCTCTGTACTTTGGTATCAGGGTGATGTTAACATCATAGAAACTATTAGGAAGTGTTTCTTTTTCTTCAATTTTCTGGAAGAGCCTAAAAAGGATTAGCACTAGGTTCTCTTTAAAGGTTTGAAAGAATTTATTGCTAAATTTATTACTAAATTTATTACTAAATTCATCTAGGCCTGAGTTTTTGTTTTTGTTTTTTTTTATATCTTTATTTTTTATTAGTTTTTAGGCCACACACCCGGCAGTGCTCAGGGATTATCTCTGGCTCAATGCTCAGGATTATTTCTGGCTCAATGATCAGAAATTGCCTCTGGCAAGCACGGGGGACCATATGGGATGCCGGGATTCGAACCGATGACCTTCTGCATGAAAGGCAAACGCCTTACCTCCATGCTATCTCTCCGGCCCCCTGAGTTTTTGTTTTGGGG
Organism: Crocidura indochinensis; assembly: GCA_004027635.1. Classification (NCBI taxonomy): domain Eukaryota; kingdom Metazoa; phylum Chordata; class Mammalia; order Eulipotyphla; family Soricidae; genus Crocidura; species Crocidura indochinensis. The sequence continues at coordinate 3,552 of PVKC010054075.1, read as the reverse complement.
AAGCCTTTTAATTACTGTTTTAATTTCTCCAATAGTGCTAGGTCTGTTCAGATATTCCAGACCATCTTGTTTTATATTTGGGAGATTACAAGAATCCAAGAGTTTATTCATTTCTCCAGGTTTTCTTGTTTTGTGGCTTAAAAAAATTCTTAAAGTAATCTCTTATTATGCTTTGAATTTCTGCAGTATCTATAGTAACCTCCCCTTTTCATTTCCAATCTGTTTTATTAAGTTTCTTTCATTCTTTGTAGGTCTCGCTAATATTTTATTGATCTTGTTTAATTTTTCAAAGAACCACCTCTTCTTCAATTTATCTTTTGTATGGTTTTTTGGGTTTTGATTCATTAGTTTCTACCTAAGCTTTGTTATTTCCTTCTGTCTGCCTATTTTTGGTTCATATTTCTATCATTTTCCAATTTCTTAAGCAGTGTCATTAAGTTATTTATGTAGGGTCTGGAGAGATAGCACAGTGGTAGAGCATTTGCCTTGCATGTGACCAATCCAAGACAAATGGTGTCTTGATTCTTAGCCTCCCATAGGGTCCCCCGAGCCTGCCAGGGCATCTTCTGAGCTCACAGCCAGGAGTAACCCCTGAGTGTCGCCAGGTGTGACTCAAAAACAAACAAAATAAAGGTTATTTATGTAGACTCTCTTCCTTTCTGATGAATATTTTCAACTTAATATTTTCCTTTAATACTACTATTGCTATGTCAAACAAAATCTGATAATTCTTGTCTTGTCTTCATTTTCATTTGTTTCCAGGAATCTTTTGGTTTCCTCTTTGATTTTGTCTCTAACCCACTTACTGTTCAGTAGTGAGCTGTTCAATTTCCAGGTGTTAAAGGATTTTTTTCTGTGTCTGTAATTCACTTCTATTTTCAGTGCAATATGGTATGAGAGGTGGTTGATATAATTTCTATCCTCTTTATTTTATGGAAGTAAGTTTTATGGCACAGAGCATGTGGTCTATCTTGGAGAATGTCCCATGAGCATTGGAGAAGAAAGTATTCAACTTTGGGGGATAAAAAGCCTCTCTCTTTCATTTATCCCTTCAGAACTAGTATATACTTGTTGAGTTTTAGCCTGGTTGACCTATTAATGAGTGACAGGATGGTATTAATGTCCCCCACTATTATTGTATTGTTATTGATGTGTTCCTTCAAATTATAGATATTTTTCTGACCCCTCATTTAGTGTATATACGTTTAGGAGTTTTTTCTTCCTTTGTATATATCATTGATTATTAAGAACTGTTTTATCTGTCTTTTGTAAACTTTTTCAAATTGCATTATTTAAGCACTGCGGTTACAGAATCATTCATAGTTGGGTTTCAGTCAAACAATGTACACAATCCTTCACCAATACACCCTTCCTGTCACTGATGTCTCCTATCTTATAATCTTTTTAAGCCTAAAGTCTATGTTATCTGATATTAGTATAGCCATCCTAGCCTTTTCAAGCAAGTTTCTTTGCAAGTATGATTGATCTCCAACCTTTGATTTTGAGTCTATGTTTGCTCTATTTAGATGTGTGTCTGGCAGGCAGGCAGACGAATATTAGATTCTAGCTTTTGCCACTCTGTGTCTCTTTTTGTTTGTTTGTTTGTTTTTGGTTTTGGGTCACACCAGTGGTGCTTAGTGATTACTCCTGGCTCTATGCTCAGAAATGGCTCCTAGCAGGCTCAGGGGACCATATGGGATGCTGGGATTCAAACCACTGTCCTTCTGCATGCAAGACAAATGCCTTACCTCCATGCTATCTCTCCGGCCCCCTCTTTTTGTTTTTCTGGTGTTTGAGCCATACCTGGCAGCAATTAGGGGTTACTCCTAAATCTGCACTCAGAAATCACTCCTGTTAGGTTCAGGAAACCATATGGGATGCCAGGGATCAAATCTGGGTCTGTCCTGGGTCAGCTATATGGAAAGCAAATGCCCTACCACTGTGCTATTGATCTGATCCCAAACCACTCTATCTCTCTTAAGTGGTCCGTTGATGTTGAGAGATTATTGTCATGGGATTAAGTATAATCTTTTTGTAGGAGTTTGTTGTTTGTTTGACCTGCCTTGCCTTAAAGTAGACCCTTCGGTTCTTTTAAGGTTTTGTGTGTGTGTGTGTGTGTGTGTGTGTGTGTGTGTGTGTGTGTGTGTGTGTGTGTGTAAATTTTCTGAGCTGTTATTTATCTACGAAGCTGTATATTCTTCCTTCAAACCTTAATGTAAGACTGGCGGAATGAAATATTCTTGGCAAAGTGTCATTCATTGAGTTTTGACATTATATCCCAGCACTGTCTTGAGGCCTTGAGAGTTGTTTGCAATAGATTCATTGTAATTCTTTTTTGCTTGTTTGTTTTTGTTTTAGGGCCACACCCGGCAGTGCTCAAGGGTTACTCCTGGCTGTCTGTTCAGAAATAGCTCCTGGCAGGCAAGGGGACCAAGTGGGACACCGGGATTTGAACCAACTACCTTAGGTCCTGGATCTGCTGCTTGCAAGGCAAATGCCGCTGTGCTATCTCTCTGGGCCCTCATTGTAATTCTTAAGGATGTTTCTTTGTATATAATTTCCCTTTTTGATCTTGCTGCCTTCAGTATTCAGTCCCTGTCTATATTATTCATCGTTGTGAAGAGGATGTGCCTTGGGGTGCTTTCCTTTGGCTCTCATTTAGCTGGTATTCTTTGGGCATTCACTTTGATTGCATGCACTCTATCTCTAGAAACTTCTCTGCAAAGATGTCCTTGACTACTGATTATTTTTATGGTTTTTTCCCCTGGGCCTGTAGGACTCCAATGGTTTGTATGCTGTTTCTATTGAGTTTATCCCAAACTTCTATTTTCATCTGTTCACATTCTTTGAGGATTTTTTTCCATTGTCTGATTATTTACTTAAGGCTCTTTTCGAATCTCTTCTGTTATGTGGATTGTTATGCACCTCATCTTCCAGCTCTCTGATTCTGTTCTCAGCTACCTTTACTCTGCTGGTGAGTCCTTCCAGTAAGTGTTTTATCTTGTCTACCAAGTTTTTAAGCACTGTTCTTTCAGTTAGAAGTTTTCTCATTTCTACTTTCATATCTTCTGGAATCTTTGCTGTTGTGCATTCAGTGTGTTCCATGCCTTTTTTGAGTTCTTTAAACATCCTCCTTATTTCTTTTCTTTGTTTTTTCTTTTTTCTTTTTCTTTTTCTTTTTTGTTTTTGTTTTTGTTTTTGGACCACACCTGGTGACACTCAGAAGTCGCTCCTGGCTTGGGGTACCATATGGGAAACCGGGGGATCGAACCACGGTCCGTCCTAGGCTAGCGTAGGCAAGGCAGGCACCTAACCTCCAGCGCCACCAACCAGCCCCCCTTATTTATTTTCTAAAGTCCATATCTAAGAGGCTATATAGGTTGTTGGTATTGATCATGTCTTCAAAACTACCATCTTCGTTCTCTGATTATGGTGGAGGTCTACATTGTCACCCCATTGTCATGATTGTGTTTTCTATGTGCCGTGCTGGGGTTCATTGAATAGGAGAATTGCACAGAAGCAGCATAAAGCTAACCTTGTCTCTTTCTCTCT
>PVKC010054074.1:0-10038 GCA_004027635.1 Crocidura indochinensis | reverse complement strand
ATTACTATCCAAGGGGCATGCCCAAGTCCAACTGTCATATACCCTGCAATTGAGGTCCCCAAAGACAGTGACATCCTCATATTCATTTGCATGTCCTTAATACCAATAGTTGAAGACTGGCTGAATTGTTCAAGGAAAACTTAACTAGGCCATGTGACTCACTTCTTTGCTATTTTCTACCTTCTAGAAGAGTTGCATAAACTTGTCTATTATCTGAAACCAGAGGACATGGCAAACATTCTCTGAACATTAATGATCTCACTTATGAAGCAAAAGAATATCTAAACATCCCAAAGTCTCCCTAAATTGTGTATAGACTACTAAATTTGCACCAGGAGTTGTCCTTGTCAGGAAGGAAGGTCAATGTTGCAAATACCAACTTCCATGCTACTAAACCAACGAAAAAACTTTTATGTCTATTGAGTCACCATTTTGGGCAGAGTAATAGCACAGCGGTAGGGTTTGCCTTGCATGCCACTCACCAGGGATAGATTGGGTTTGATTACTGGCATCCTGTGTGGTCCTCTCAGCCTGCCAGGGGCAATTTCTGAGTGCAAAGCCAGAAATAATCTCTGAGTACCACCAAGTGTGGCCCACACACACACCCTAAAAGAGTCACCATTTACTTACAGAAGTGTCTAGATGAGCCAGGAACGAAAAGGTCACTAGGGCCTGAAATGTAATTACTGGTTTCCTGCACCATTGAAAGCTGAGAAATGAATTTGTGAAACCAAGTTTATAGCCCAAATAATCCTTTCTTTCACGTTGCTCCCCTTAAATGAACCCAATGAAGAAAGGTTTCCTTACTAGTCAGACCATGAAAAGCAAGATTGTCCTGCTTCCATTTTCAAACATAAAATCACCACATATAGGAAATAGAGCCTGATTCACAGTTAGATAAACATTTTCTTGCTAGTGAGTCAACAAGCATAGGTCAACTATATACCAATAAAGATAATATGAAGGAACTAAAGGTACAGTCCCACAAAATAAAAACTAAAGCCAACCTCTGTTGAGCAATTGCTACTTGCCAAGCATTGCAATAGCATATTGAATGTCCACAGTAGACCTGTAGGTGGATTCCATTTTTTATCAGTATAGATAAGGAAACTGCTATCCAAAGGAATAACTTTTCTAAGATTACACATTATATTAAAATGGAATCCAAGATAATTGAGTAATCCAAGATAAGTTGGTAACATTTTTTTAATCCAAGCAAATAAGTTACAAACTGAGCTCAAAAGCAAAGAAAATTGAAGACTTGTGAAGATCCACTGGAATTAATGGACTACAAGTAAAACTTTCAGATCCTTGCAGTTCAAAGAGAAAAAAGGATTCTCCAATCAATAGCAATTGGTATGTGTAGGAGTACAATCATTTCAAAGCAAAGCAAGAACCAAAACAGGAGTTCAGGGACAGAGAAACAGGACAAGGTTCTGGTATTGCCTTGCATGTACTAGACCTCAGTATGATCCTTGGCATCATATATGATCCCCTGAGTAGACAGCCAGGAGTAAGCCCTGCATGATGCTGGGTGTAGTGTCAGGTTTAAAAATAAATAAATAAATAAATAAATAAGAAGGAAAGAGAAAAAGAGAAAGAAAGAGTTGATAATAAGATCTGTTTCTCTTAGGACCTATTCCCAGAGTAGTTTAAGACTGTCTATCAAGAATCTTCTACAAATCCATGCTTTGAATTTATTTTAATCTCCATTGGACCTATTAACTATCTTATTAGGGAACTGGAAAGATGGTTCAGAGAGACTTGACCTGCAAGATAATGAATCAGATTTGATCCCCGACACCAAATGATTCCCAGAGCCCTACCAGGAGTAATCCTTCTGCACAATATCAGGAGTAATCCCTGTGCACAGCAGATGTAGTTCAAAAATAAATAAGTAAATAAAAACTTATTCAATGCTGAAACTAGAAAGCTTACTTATTCATCTGTCATTGGGATAGAGGATCACAAAAATCACTAAACAAAAGTGGTTTCTGTCTTGTTTATCTAGCAGACATCTTCTTGTTGGAATTTCATTACTTCTGTTAATTCTGCTCTACTCAGATGCTCTGAGGAACCAGATTAGCCTGGATTTTCCCTGTGGGAAATGTATATTATGCACATATTATATAACTACAGGAACACTTCCAAGAACTCAGTGAACATTTGTCATCACTAGATCGGCTAAAACGCCGTCTCATTTTCCAGACTGCTACAGACCTATAGAGAAATGCCCTGTCATAGTTCTTATGAGAAAACTCAACTGAGGACCACACAAGAACTGAACCAAAAGGTCAAGGCTACAAGGAGTAAAAATATCAGCAGATAATAAATAAAATAGAGCAAGAAAATTTGGAGGCTTGGGGACAATATCCTGGGTAGGATGGTGGTTACTCAGGGGTTATTCTGACAAGTCATCACTGGTGGTACTTGGAGAGAATTTTGTGATCTAAGGTTCAAAGTCTGGCCTCCTGCACACAAAGCCAGACCTGTCTTAGACATTGAGTCATCAGTAAAGCAGTGACTCTATGACAAAATCTGTACAATAAATCAGATCTATTATTGTGTCTCAATAATAGCTAGTCTCAATAAAATTTGATATGATTATTTCTATAAAGCTCTTTGACTTCAAAAAAAGGCATGAGTAAATTCAAGGAATTTTTATAATAAACAGTTCCAATTTAATTTAAAAAAAACCTTCAATGTCTCTTTTGTGACTCACATGGGTTTCATTGACTTTCTAGGTGTCTCTATTATCAGCCTTAAAAAAGTATTTTAGACCTAGTGAAGAAAAAATGATTGTCTAAGCTTTCAGCTCAAGGTGATTTCTAAGGACTCTTAAGTCTTTATGATTATTTCTAAAATTTGCATTGATAATAGAAGAATCGAATATTAAATTGAAGGTTATTAAAATTGTCCTCCTTTCAAGATGTCTAAATATTGAAAAAATCTTTTTTTAGCCCTACCTTTCTAGAATTGCATGAGCATAAGGACGCATTAATTATTACTTAGCATTCTATAGATGTACACTTAACAAAGATCTGAAGTTGGAGCTTAGTTTAAATGACCCTGATTTACTGCTTTCAATATTCACAGTTGGACTGATCTCAAATTCAGCATAAACCAAAGCACCGTGAGTATTCACCCTCCCCCCACTTCACATTCACTAAAGTCTCCCCAACACAGTCCATGATGTCTTCAGTCTTTGCATCAGTTGTTTGGCTCTAAACTTTGAAGGCACCCTCCACACTTTTCCTCTCACATTTCAGTCTCCCCACATATCTTCCTCTCAAAATGTGTCCCAAATGATGGTCCAGCCTTGCCCTGCCTGCTACTGTACCTCATGTGAATTTCCCATCACCTCCAAAGCAATGTCACTTCCTGACCCCTACCCCTTTCAGCTTCAGGAGGACCACCAAAGAGGACTATGTCTTCTTCCTCTGCCTAACCATAGAGCTCTCCCACCTCTGCTGCCCAGCTTCTGGGGAAAAAATATCAAAGCCCAGATAATGAGTCGAGATCTTTCTAAACTTTCCAGTCTTCAGCTAACAGAATTGAGCTCTTTTTCAGTCTCTTTTCCTGGGAATATGCACATTTCCTCACTGTCTTCTAATCTTATTCAAATTACATTTTATGACTTTGACCTTCTCTGATGACTCTACTGAAAACAGTAACTCTCCACTTCTGATACAGCCTTTATTATTCCTGTCTTCTTTTCCTATCTACTTCAACAGGGTACATAATTTTATATACTTAAGGTAATTTAGCATGTTACCATATGTCTTCATTTCTATAATGTAAAATGCAAGGAGGCAGATAATTTCATACTTTTCATTCACTGTCTTCAGAGGCTCACATTGAAAAGAGGTTCCAAAATAATATGAAAAGAACTTTATCATAGTAAAGATGGACGGGAAGTAAGGCAGTCATCCCTATTCAATACCAACACTGCAATGTAGCTCAATCACTAGTAGGAATGATCCCTGAGAGCAGACTTGTGAGTAGCCCCTAAGGAGTGCCAGGTGTAGTCTTTGTCTCCCAAAAGGCAAAAAGTTTCCAGTCAAAAGAAATATGAATAGAATTTTCAGCTATCTCTACTACATCAACAGGGGAGAATTCCTTCTGCTTTTAAACCCTATTTTTCTATAAACAATTTTTTCTGGTGGATATTTAAGACCATAAGAAACAAAAAAGGCAAGGGAGGTTTGATAGGGAATTAGGCTGCATGCATATTGACTTACACAAGTTCTCTTTGTGTAATATTGGCTCTTTATTTTAGTGATACTGACTCTTTATTTTAGTACCACAGCATTTTTTATCTAATCAGAAAACTAGGGTTCCATGAGAAATATATACACCAAAGACTACTGGAAACACAGAAGGTGGTCCTATACACAAATAATTTCATGTCCCCATTGATTATTGACTAGAATAGAATGCAACTCTAGCTTACAAAGAATGGATCTGAAACACCTCCTTATATACATGAAGGTAAATAAGCAATTTAATATGCAAATGTATAAATATGTAAATGTAATATGTATCTACATTTTCACAGTAAGCCAATCAGTGTAGTCCAGGCCATACTACAGTCTAGATGACAGGGATATTACTAGCTCATTTCTCTGACAGATAACAAGATCTTCAAAAAGTCAACTTTAGTATTCACATAAAATATCTCTAATGCCAAAATCTGGCTCAGATTTAAAATATCAATCTCCATCTTCTATGAAACTTTCCTTCAACTCCCCCAAATATATATCTCTTCAAACATCCAGTTAGGATCCTATCATCCTTCCTCAGCCTTCTCACAACTGTGGGTAGAGAAAATTAAAATAACCAAATTGTTACCTTCTATAACTTTCTGTTCAATTCCTTTCTCATAGAAAACATTCTGTGTGGTTACATCAGAGTACTGGACAGATACACACATGGTCGTCTTCTCTTGAAGCCAGCGTTTATGTGAGGATGCACTATCTCTCAAATGACTGGGCAGAGAAAAGAAACAAGCTCAGCTCCCCTAGGTGACACTGGTGTCCCCCAGGTGACAAAGGGTGACACACCCTTTGCAGAGTGTGTTTCCTTGGCATCTTCAGTAGTGGGAGTGGAGAATGTCCAGACAGTAGGTCCAGTCTCACCAACAATGGGGACGAAAACATACTCTATGGCTGGCAGAGCAGTAGGAGAGAGGGCAGCCAATTGTGTCTAAAGGGCACAACCTGAGACAAGAAGAGGAGAGTTAACCAGGACTCACATGGTTTAGAAGACTGGGGAGCCCCTCAAAAGCTACATCTCTAGCTAATCCATCTTTCCATTATTAGAAATGACCATAGTGCCAGGTACATAGGAGACGCTGCTCCCATCATTGACTGAAAGCAACACACTCATTTCCGTGATATGAGATTGATGGAAATATTTACAATCCTATATAAATAAGGAACTCAAAGAATCCTTAGGAGATGAAAATAGAAATTAACTTTCCCACCAGTAGTGGGAATCCCTAGTGTAGAATAACAGGCTACTGTTTTTAATTAAATACTTAAATGATTTATTTTAAAGAAGGAAGAAAAGTTCTAAGAATCCTAATGCCTATGTTTGATTTGATTGATTTTGGGAGGTGGGATTTGCCTAGAAATGTTCAGTGGTTACTCCTGGCTCTGCACTCAGGAATCACCCTAGCAAGCTCAGGGGACTCTATGAGATGTTAGAGATTAAACCTGTGTCAGCCATATGCAAGGTAAATGCCCTTCCTGCTGTATTATTGTTCCAGATTCTATTTTATCCATTTTGAAAAGCAGGAAAAATCCAATATTCATTTGAATAATTAACTGAAAACCCACAAGGTTAAAATTGTTTTTACAGAATTGTTTTCCCCAGATACAAATTTTTGGAAATGCAATGATTTCAATACGGATTGGAAAACCGTTGCTTGATCGATGAAGAATATGTAATTATATCCACCATTATAAAAGAAAAGCTTTGTGTGAGATTTTTTTTTTAATCTTCTGCGGTTAAGCTGATCATTTTTTTCTGTCTCACACCTACTCAAAACCCAGAGGATTTGTCCTTGATGCTGGCATGAATATAATTACAACATGGTTCTCTGGTGCATAGTTCAGCTACTGTAGACAACAACTGATTTATGTGTAAATCACAATATTCATCATTTTCTCTAGTCTGGGAATTGTTAAAACTCATTAAGAGACTCAGGTTTCATGTTTCAGATATGGTAACCACAGGGTGATGGTTATTTTGCTTTGCATTTTGCATTTCCTTTTTTTTTTTTTTTCCCATCGCCCCTCTCCTACCGCTCCCACCCTCAAGAACTTAGATACGCTGCTTCTGGACAGCAAAGCTGCCCTGACTTGTTCTGACAAATTCCCTTCCAATTTCACACTGGATCACACAGGATCTGAGAGCAAGACATCACCATGACTATGAAAGAAAGGAGCATTGAGGCCGAGTGCGTGTGAAGCTAGCCCTCTCGCTGTTTTTGGAGAAATTTTGCTGAGACCCACCATCTGCAATAGTGACTACAACTATCAGTACAAAATCTTCATGTTTTTCTGGAAGTAGCAAAAGTAATAACACAAGAGATAGGAAGATGATTCAAAGGCTGGAGCTTTGCATGCGGATGAGGAGACAGAGGTGCACCTTTGTCCGTAATACTGAAAGAGGAAGCCCCACTTCCCCTGTCCTGCAGGTCTATCTGTCCCCACTGACCAAGTACAGACCTCATTCCCCAAGGCATGGCTCATGCTTAAAACAGTCCTTATCTGGACCATTGGATTCTGCCCCACCAAGGAGGATATTGAATACCTAAAGCACATGACCAAGTCTGACTCAAACCAGCCAACACCACTCTGGAAGATCCCTTTCTCTGTAGCATTGCTGTTCATTGATAAGAACCACAAGGATCTTTCAAAGAGTCAACACAAAGTCCCTTAACTTTAACTTAGACCTCTACTAAGTTCTTACTCATGTGGGGAGTTCCTTTTCCCTCTCGTTTACTTTCCAATCAATATTTCTATCTTCTAGCAGAGCATCTTTATTACTCCATATTTTCATCCCTGAAAATATGGAAGAACCTGGGGACTATGGACAACCACCAAGACCTGCTGTCACCACTCCTGCATCAGTACCACTTGGTCCCCCAAGAACTGCAGGGAGGAATCCCAGTCCTGGAAGTAGCTCCTGAGCACTACTAGCTATGATCTAAGAACAGCAAGAGAATAAGAAGAACCAGACATATTTCTGCCTCTGTCATAATCCTGGAATGGTCACATTCATTCCCTGGGCTGAGATGTTCTGTTTCCAGTATAATGATTTTCAAATTGCACTCATTGGAGTATAAGATATAAGGAGAGAGCACATGTATCTCCTGAATGCCAATTCTGCTACACACTTCAACTAATACAGCTCAGTTCTGATCTATGTATACACTGTATTTCAATATTAGATTTTTTTTGTGCCAGTAGGGTGTTTGCCTTGCAACACAGTTGAATTGGGACGTACCCGGGTTCAATCTCTGGCATCCCATATGGTCCCCGAAACCTGCCAGGAGTGATTTTTGAGTGCAGAGCCAGGAGTAAACCTTGAGTGCCGCTGGGTCTGGCCCCAAAACCAACAAAAAATAGATTTTTCTTTAGAATTAAATTTCTATGACTTTTTAAGCTTGAGGTAAAAATACATTTTCCAATTCTTGCTTTCCATGACTCTTGACTTCTTTCTCTGATGATAAATGGCCTCAGTTTTCTGGAAAGTGTGTGTTCATTAAAGCCAACTATGGTTCCAAATGACAGACTGGATTATACATGATGATTTTCTTCAAAATAGTCACTGCCACCATCAAATGCAGGAATTTATTAGACTGGAGTCATGTCATTCAAATTACTTATAATCATAAGCAAAGTTAGCAAATTTGATTTTTAATCAAATAAACAGTGATCTTGCATATTTTGGACAGAAATAATGAACTTTAAATGCTATCAAACAGAAATTGTCGTACTCAATAAGCTATTAAGTAGTCTGATCTGAAACCCTGGTTGCCAGGAAACACATAAATATTCTCTGTAGAACCAGAAAGTAGCTCGTCTTCCTAAAAATGAGTCGCCAGATTTAGACCTTCATGCCAGTAGGGAAATGAACAAGGAATTAAATATCTACCACGTGGTCTAAATATCTACCATGCAATACCATGGCACGCGCGCGCGCGCACACACACACACACAACACAACAACAAAAACTGAACTTTGATATCCCAGTACAGAGAATGTGAAATCAAGAGAGCAAGGGATTGATTGGGAAAGTTAGTTCAGAGTCAGAAAATGGGAATCTGCAAGGTTGCATTTCCACATAATGAATGTATAGTTCACTTTGGAAGAGGGAAGTGGTTTCAAATAAATCAATTGATATAAATTTAGTATTCACTCTGGGGGGAAAAAAGACTAAGCAATAAAGGTCATACAACAAAAGAACCCATTTTTAAAATGAACCATATTACCCTTACCCTCTATTTAGGGTGATCACTAGATCCTCTGTGGCAAGAAACCAAAAATGTAGATTGAAAATACTGAGCTCAAATCTCTTCTAAAGTGTTATTTCTCTATCTACCTTGTTTAATATGCTTTGTAGCTAAGATGAGAAAGTATATTGTTATTGTTTCTGTTTTTGGGTCACACCCAGTGGAGCTCAAGTGTTAATCCTGGCTCTGTGCTCAGAAATCGCTCCTGGCAGGCATGAGGGACCATATGGGATGCCAGGATTCAAACCACCATCTATCCTGGGTCAGCTGCGTGCAAGGCAAACGCCCTACCTCTGTGCTATCTCTCAGGCCCCAAGAAAGTATATTTCTGAAAGTCAATAAGTCATGAAGGGGGGCCAGAGTGATGGCAACGGTAGGGCGTTTGCCTTGCACGCAGCTGACCAAGGCAGACAGCGGTTTGATCCCTCTGCGCCCCGTATGGTTCCCCAAGCCAGGAGCGATTTCTGAGCTCATAGCCAGGAGTAACCCCTGAGCATCACTGGGTGTGACCCAAAAACAAAAGCAAACAAAACAAAAATCAGAGAGAGAGAAGTCATGAAAAATATCATGAAGAATATGTGCTCTTCTTGCCCACTGTTTCCTCTCATCTACCTCTTCCTAATTCAAGAAGCATGGTGCTCCGGTGTTCCCCACATGAGGGGAAACTGATCCAGAGGCTTATGATCCCTAATGAAGAAAATGCCAATAAAAACGCAATCATTGTAATGAGGATGGACTTTTCTTCCTCCCTGTTGACAGTCACTTTCACTCTCAGAGCACAGAGCTGGCATGATCCAACCTTCTAAGGGCAGTTCAGCCAACTTTGAGTGAATTTCTCTCCAGGGACAGAGATTCTTGCTGTCAAACTAAATAGAAGTATCTAAGCAGAAGCTGTTTCCCAGGGATGGTCATTGCCAGAAAAATACAAGGAAAAAAAAAAAGAAAGAAAATGAAAAATGCTATGAGCATACTGCTTTCTTCCTCACTTTCACCCTTTTTTTAAAGTTCTAGAAAAAATGGAAATAACTTAGAAAGTCAGATAAACCTCTTGCACAGTGCAACTACCAGTTTGAAAAATGTGCTTTAAATACAGCTGTTTGAAGAGGGTTTATATTTAGCTGTTCATTCCCCTCTCTTGACTCTTATAACACTAATGTATTTCTTTAATGCCTAAAACTTTCCTAAGTACCTAGAATTCCCTTAAACTTCGTGAATTAATGCAAATAGTAATCACATGTGCAAATGAGTAATTGGTAACAAGTACACATCTGTGCCTGCAATTAACAGCCCGGAGTCAGTAAATTGCTGGTTCTTAAAGAACTTACAGAGAAATTTCAATTTAAGCATTTATTTATTTTTTAATAATTCAGCTGTAACACACAGTAAAATTTTTACTTGGAACAAATGCTTCTTCAAAGTTAGTCTACCAGCTCTCATTTTAAATTTCCTGTAAAACTCATGTCTAAGGAGCCACTCCCATAGCAATTGGCTTCAAGAGTCTCACTGAAAACAT
>PVKC010054073.1:0-10023 GCA_004027635.1 Crocidura indochinensis | reverse complement strand
CCTGTTTGAAGTGTACGATTACATGGTTTTTGATATAATCTAGAGTTATGCCACTACCCCATTTGGAACACACATCATTGGAAGGAGATGCCCCATGATCCAGCAAGCCTACTTCTGGGTCTGTCCCTCAAAGGATGAAAAGCAGAATCTCCAACAGGTATTTGTACATGCATGTTTATATCAGTACCTGATGTCATCAATAGATGAATGTAAAGATACAATCTAATGTATACAAAATGGAATATTACTGAACCTTGAAAAGGTAGAACCAGAGCTAAAGGACAGCAGGTAGGGGCGCTTTGCCAGCTGACCCAGTTCCAATCCCCAGCAGCCCATATAGTCCCCTGAGCCCACAGTAGGTTTGTGGTATGAGTGTGGAGCCAGGAATAAGTCCTGAGCACTGCCGGTGTGTCCCGAAAACAAAAATAAAAATGTGTCACAAAAAAGACAAGATGATCTTTGAGTCTACTTTCTGTGAAAGTCTTAAGTCAAATTTATGCAGACAAAGTATAATGTTGGTGGTCAGGTTTAGGCAGAGAGAAAGTGGAAATTCTTAAATGGTCAGAGTTTAGCTTCCCAGTTGAGACATTCCTAGAGCTCTGATTTATAGCAACATATTAGCACAGCTGAACTTTGGACTTAGAAATGGGTACAGGGGCTGGAAAGGGAAGACAGTAAAGAGGGACCTTGTCTTGCATGCAGCTGGCATAGGTTCAATCCTCGGCATCTCCTATGATCCCATAAAAACTACCAGGACACAATCTGTCCTGGAATCTGTGATTCCTGATCACAGAGCCAGGAATAAGCCCTGAGCACCATCAGGTGTGACCCAGAAAACAAAAAATTAAATTTAAATTGTTACAATATGGTTTTTTTACAGTTAAAACTTTTATTTTAAATATGGAACACTTCACAAATTTGCGTGTCATTCTTGCGCAGGGGCCATGCTAATCTTCTCTGTATCGTTCCAATTTTAGTATATGTACCACTGAAGCGAGCACACAGTTAAAACTTTGAAAAAAAAATAAACTTCATAATCATTAGCAGTAGTTTCTATTTCCTTGTATCCCCAAACCCTCAATATAGCCCTAAACAGTCGCCTACTTTCTCTCTCTATAGATAGATGATTGATAGACAGACAGACAGATAGATAGATAGATAGATAGATAGATAGATAGATAGATAGATAGATAGATAGATAGATGATATAGATATTTGCTATTCTGGACTTTACAAAATCAAAACCATATATTTTGTGACTGGAGGTTTCCATTTGGCAATTTGGCATCATGTTTGGTGGGTTTTGGGGAGGGGGTTGTCTGTTTGTTCTGGTTTTGGGGCCACACCTGGCAGCACTCAGGTTACTCCTGGCTCTGTGCTCAGAAATCACTTCTGGGCTGGAGCAATAGCACAGTGGTAAGGTATTTATTTGCCTTGCACATGGCCAAAACAGGTTTGTAACCCGGCATCCCATATGGTCCCCTGAACCTGCCAGGAGCAACTTCTGAGCACAGAGCCAGGAGTAAACCTCTGAGCGATGCTGGGTGTGACCCAAAAATCAAAAAGAAAAAAAAAATCATTCATGACCATGTGGGATGTAAGGAATTAAACTCAGGTCAGCAGCATGCAAGGCAAAGGCCCTACCTGCTAGGCTACTATTCCAACCCCAGATTATCTGGTTTTTAAATCATTGCCATCCTACTGGTCATGAAGAGGAATTTTATTGTACTTCAACATGCATTTGATAACTAAAAACATACTATGTCTTTGGGTTTTTGGGTCACACCCAGCAGTCTTCTGGGCTTCCTCCTGACTCTACTCTCAGGAATCTAGTGGGTATGGTGATACTCTATAGGATTCCGGAGATCTAAACCAGGTCAGCCATATGCAAGGCAAGTGCCTTAGCTACTGAATTGTCACTTCAGTCTATCTTTTCACCTGCATATTAGCTATTTCCTATGGCAAATGGTCTATTCAGATCCTGTATCATTTTGTAACTGTCCCTTGATCAGATAGAAGACTTGGAAGTATTTTCTCCCATTTTGAGTGGTTATCCTTAGATGGTTTCCATTGCACCATAGGGTTTTAACTTTTGATGCAGTCTAATTTATCTACATTTTTGTTGCTTTAACTATTATTTAATCCAGTTATAGATTTATTCCTATATGTTTTAAGAATTTATAGTTTTAACTCTTAGATTTAGGCTTACGATATACCTTGAGTAGTTTTTGTGTTTGGTATTGGATAAGGGTCCAGTATCAATCTGCAAGTGTATGAATAGAGTTGTCCTAACACTGTTAATTGAAAAGACTCTTATTTGCTTCCACAGAATTGATATGATATTCATGTTTTGGCTCACACCTGATTGTGCTTAGGGCTTACTCCTGACTCGGTGCTCAGGGGATTTCTCCTGGTTCTGTGCTCAGGGCTTACACCTGGTGGGCTAGGAGGAACATTTGTCAATACTGGGAATTGAACCACTGTCAACCACTGTTTTTCTGGCCTGATGTGGCATTCTTGTTGAAAATCAATGGGCTGTTTATGTAAGGGTCTATTGTTGAACCCCAGTTCTATTCCATTCATCTATATTTTTATCCTTATGGTAGAATATATATTGATTTCTGTGTCTTTGTTGTAGTGATGAAATTATGAAGTCTGTCTTTCAACTTGATTCTTTTCTTAAGATTGTTTTGCTCTTCTGAGTCCTATGCATTTTTTCAAAGAGATTTTAAAATCACCTTCCTGTTAAGAAAATTCAGCTGAGATTTTGATACAGATTTCATTGCATCTCTAAGATCAATTTGGGAGCTGTTGCTCCATGAATGTGGGCTACGTCTTCTTTAGCTTTATTTTTATTTATTTATTTTGTTTTGTTTTGGGGCCACACTTGGCCAGGTTACTCCTGGCTCTGGGCTTAGAAATCACTCCTGGCAGGCTCAGGACCATATGGGATGCTGTGGATCAAACTCAGGTCTGTCCCAGGTCAACAGCTTGCAAGGCAAATGCCTTACTGCTGTGCAATTGCTCCGGCCCCTAACTTTATTTTTTGAATGTTTCATCACGAGTGTATAGAAATAGTATTAATTTTGTATATTGCTGAAGTCATTTCTTTGTGGGGGCAGGGTCTTGGGCCATACCCAGTGATGCTCAGGGCTTACTCTCAGCTGGCTCTGCATTTAGGGATCACACTGGTAGACTCAGGGAACCATATGGGGTAGCTATGTGTAAGGCAAGCACTTTGCCTCCTCGGTCTTGAGCTCATTTTTTTAAATCTTTTTTAGGGATATTTATATATATAATGTTTTATTATTTGATTCTTTCTTTACAATATGGATGCCTTTTTCCCCCTCTTATTTGCATGGGGAGTGGGGAGACCATCCAGTAGTGTTGAGGCAGAAGATAATGAGTGAGCATTCATTCTTTCATTCTTGGTCTTTGCGGGAAAGTATTGGTCCTTCACCATCACATGTGATGTCAGCTGTGAGCTTTTTCTTTCTTTCTTTCTTTTTTTTTCCTGGCTCTATGCTCAGAAATCGCCCCTGGCAGGCACAGGGAACCATATGGGATGCCGGGATTTGAACCACCGTCCTGCATGAAACAATGAAAGGCAAACGCCTTACCTCCATGCTATCTCTCTAGCCCCGAGCTTTTTCTTGGGCACTCTTGTCAGTTGGAATAAATTCCCTCCTCTAATTAGTTTGTTATATGTTTTTGGGATGAAAAGATGTTGAATTTCATCAGATTTTTTTTACTCTATTTCTAATTAAGATTTTTGGGGTTTTTTTCTTTTTATATCTATTACTAAGATGTATCATGTTTGTTGATTTTCAGATGTTAAGCTAACCTTTTCCTAGGATTTTATTCTTTTTTTGATTCATTTTTATGTTTCTTTGTTCTTGGACAAGCTTTTTGTTTTGTTCTCTCTGCCTTACTTTTCCTTTCCTGGTTTGGTTTTCTAAACAGTAACTTGTCTGACCTCCAGATATGGTAGAATGATAGATTCGATCTTATATGGAATTAGGGAACTTTCCATTTCCTTCCTCTCCTTTCCGTGTGAATGCTAATTCTACTGAAATTGAGTATGCTTTTGCATTGTCATTTAGTCCTGAGTGGACAAGGTGTTAATTATTTATTCTGGGGGGTCTGAGAATTCCTCTTTGCCACCCAGGAGGAAATCTGAAGCTTCGAACCCTCCTCATACTGTGGATACTGTTTGGCTTGGAGGAATCTGAGGATTGGAAATTTGCCTGAATTTACAGGCTTGTGAAGGCAGGGTTGGGAGGTCAGATTCTACCAACTTTCTCAACTAGTTGAAACTGTAAGGAAGAAGAGACCTGAAGAGAATCATTATGCCTATGTGAAGGTTTTCCCTTTGCAGCAGTTAGGTGGAAAAATGATTGGATCTGGGTTCCCTGTTTCAGGTAGGACAGATGCAGGCATTTCAGATCAGAAAAGAACAACAGCGAGACAGGGTGGCAGCTCATCAGGCCACACACTTTGCATGTGGGAGGCCTGGTTTGATTCCTACTTACCATCAGTTCTGCCTCTATTTAAAAATAATACTCTCCTATATATTCATTTCATTTAATTATTTTTTGAAGAGGGGGAAGCACATCTCAGTAATACAAAGTGAGTATGCACATGATCTCCAAGATACCCAGCACTGTGGTTGATGGGCCAGGCCTACCGGGATTCCTTTTTCCCTTGCAGTGCCCTGGGGTCAAAGGTCAGCAATGGCAGGTTTGGGGGATGTGGCTGTAGGGAGGAGCTCAGGGCCTTAAGCATCTCAAGCATACAGGACACGTGTTTCTGGGTAGACTTCACCACCTTACTCCACATACATACATGACACGTGTTTCTGGGTGGGCTTCACCAAAATTAACTTTGTCCGAACTTCAACTGGACTTTGCTTTTTTTCCCCCCCATATCTAATCTCACATGTATTTTTGTGGGAGGAGGTAGGGACACCCAGTGGTGTTCAGGGATCACTCCAGGACCATATG
Organism: Crocidura indochinensis; assembly: GCA_004027635.1. Classification (NCBI taxonomy): domain Eukaryota; kingdom Metazoa; phylum Chordata; class Mammalia; order Eulipotyphla; family Soricidae; genus Crocidura; species Crocidura indochinensis. The sequence goes on along the minus strand of PVKC010054073.1, from coordinate 5,020 downwards.
GGATACAGGTGATGAAACCTGCATATGCTGTGTGCGAGGCTAACACCTTCCCCACTATACTATCACTCGAGCCCTAATCTTTTTCCTTTTTTCCTTTATATTTTTGCAAGATGAGGTTCCAAGAAGTGCTCAGGGCCCCTGAGGCCATTTTCTATGGTACTTGGTCAAGAGAGAATGTGAGAGCCTGAGGGTTCAATGCTGCTTGGTCCCTGAGGTGCTGGGACATTCTGGAACCATAAAGGACACACCCAGTGACAGTGACATTTGAGGCAACACCCAGTGGTGATTGATTGTAAGCAGTGCCAGGAATTGGACCAGGATCTGAGCATAAGAGCATGTCCCCAATTGCTATGCTGTCTTCCTAGCTTCAACTCACCTCTAGTCTTTTACTAATACCAGAATTTAGTTCTCCTTACACATTTTTGCCCTGTTTAGGATTTATGGCTTTACATATCACCTATGTGTTGATGACTCCTCAATGTAAATCTCTTCCTGAGTCTCCACACTCACCTCCCTGACTGCCCATCAACTGTTTCTTCCTGAAGTATTTAGCTTCATCAGCTTCATTAGCCTCCCACACCCATTAATAGTGCCTAGTGACACCGAGTCAAGAATCACTGACTCATCTTTTCTCTCTACTTCTTCATCTTCTCCCTTATCAGTCAATCATATCAGCTTACCTTGTATCTAGATCTGTGGTTCATATTACTTCCTATTATTGCTATGCTCCTGGCATATCACCATCTCCCACGGTTATTTCCTGTGCAAACAAATCAACAAATCTCTCTCTCCTCTCTCTCTCTCTCTGTCTCTCTCTCTCTCTCTCTCTCTTTCTCTCTCCCACCCCCCACCAGCTTGATAAGCCTTCGCTTTTGTCTTTTGAGACACTGTCCCTCCTATCCTGGCTGGTCTGCCTTGGAAATGTATGACAAGTGCAGCACATTTCCCATCCCTGCCCCACATGGAATTCTTGTCATGTCTTGCCTAAGTTATAGCCAGTAGCTTCTGTGCTGGTTTCCTGCTTCTCTGTTTTCCACCACACTGTGCCTGCCATAGCAAACAGAGCATTTCTCTCAGAGTGTAAGTTCCTACCTTCCCTCTGCTCCAAGTCTTTTGCTCTTCAAGGACGCCTAGGCCATTTCATTTGATTCAGGAAAGATGAATTCCTTACAATGTCATAAATTGTTTATCTCCTACCTCTTTCCTGGACTTATTCTGTCAGTCTCATTGACCTTGTGCTTGCTCGCTCATCTCAGGACATTATTATGGCAGGGCCTTTTGATTTTTGCTATTTTTAGCCTGGAGATACTTTTCTCCCAAAGGTCTGGCTCTCTCTTCCACACTTTCCCCAGACCCCTCTCAAGGAAGACTTTTCCTGGTTGTCCACCTTCCCCCAGCCCAGTTCAGTGTGCTCTTCTTGTGTTCATGATACCCAGATCTGTGTGACATAAAGTTTGCTCTCCAACCATGGGTGTGCAATGGGATTTTGTCCTCTCTCCTGTTTTTAATATCTATGTTTTCCACTAAAATGGGGAAATATTATGTAGAGAAAAAATTCCTTATCTAATAGGAATAAGAACCCATAAATGTCATAATATAGGGGCACCTTTCACCCTGAACATTTGTCATGGGGGCTTGACTTAGACCTCGTGTGATTGGGCATCGACCATCCAACCCTGAACCCCAAATCCAAACCTTAGAATTCACACAATTCCATGCACCTGCACCAGGAATCAAACTCCCCCCAAGGGAGTCCCTAATACTGCTCCAGCACCAACTTGCACCAGGGTAGGTTCCTACGACAACCTGACAAAGATTATTAACAGCAACAACTTGATCTAAGGGCAGGTTGTCCTACTTGATCACCTAACCGTGACATGAAATCAGAAGACCCTCCATCCTAGGATCTGTACAAAAACCAATATCACTAATTACAGAAGACTGACTACCACAACTGCAACTAAGCAGAACTTTTCCTGGAACCATAAAGAAAAACCTTGGGGTTTGACAACAAACATGTCTGGAGCCTGTAGTCGGTCTATGACAGCATGCTTTAAGAGTAGAAACACCCTGTATCTCTTAGACTAAGGGAATTCCCTTTCTGATTTTCCCAATTAATTTGTTCCGTCTATGCAAAATAATAACAGCTACAACAAAAATTTGCCATAGTCCATCCCTTTTTTTCTTTTTCTTTTAACTTCTTTTAATTTTTGTTTGTTTGTTTGTTTGTTTGGTTTTTGGGTCACACCCGGCAGTGCTCAGGGGTTACTCCTGGCTCCATCAGAAATTGCTCCTGGCAGGCACGGGGGACCATATGGGGCACTGGGATTCGAACCGATGACCTTTTGCATGAAAGGCAAACACCTTACCTCCATGCTATCTCCCGGGCCCCAACTTCTTTTAATTTTATTTATATTTTTAGCTTCTAGACAGGGGCTCCTGCCCGCTTTTTTTAATAGAACCATATAACATGAGTCATCTTATTCTGCTGCCTCATATTTCTGGGTTTTTTTTTTTTTTTTAGGATAAAAAAGTGGATGGTACTCAGGAGCCAAGCAGTCTCAGGAGCATTGAGTAGAAGAAATAAAAGATGGCATCGCTTCTCGGCCTTTTGGCTAAGATCAAGTGTAGAAATAAAAGATGGTCAGACCTAAATACCCAATGACAATAGAATCAAGAGATTCAAATTACAACAAGCTATACACAAAGGGACTTGTCACACTAGGAGTCCAGAAGTCTAAGGATGGAGATGTGGAATTGGATGCATGCTGGGAACAATGGCGGAAGGAGGTCAACACTGGTGGTAGGAATTGCACTAATACACTGTCACTATGTACCTTAAATACAACTGTTAAAGACTTGTAATATACATTGGTCTCAAAAAATTATTTTAAAAAATTCTATGTTTTCACACAATTTTGATGTTTATGTGAAGTTCTTTAGAAATAATTTTTGCTGGATGGGGCCAGAGCAATAGCACAGCAAGTATGGCGTTTGCCTTGCACCTAGCCAACCTGGGTTTCATCTCTGGCATCCGAACCTAACAGGAATAATTTCTGAGTGCAGAGCCAGGAGTAACCCCTGAGTGTTGCCAGGTGTGGCCCAAAAGTAAAAAGAAAAAAAAGAAAGAAAGAAAGAAAGAAAGAAATCTTGCTGGAACTGGAGCAATAGCACAGTCATTAGGGTGTTTACCTTGCATGCAGCCAATCCAGGTTTGATCCCTGGAATCCGACATGGTACCCTGAACCTACCAGGAATAATTTCCGAGTACTGCCAAATGCCCAAAAGCAAAACAAAAAAGATGTTTTACTTTGTGATTTCCCTTTTTGCAATTATGATTTAGGGTGACTCTTTTAACTTCTCTGGGCTATATTTTTCTAAAAATAAATAAAAGGGAGGGGTTTATGCTAAGGGATCTTCAAATCTTCCTTGTAGCCCTGACATTCTGTGAATGTCTTCCAAAAGTCTGAGACACAAGTTTTATACCCTTAAGTTCCCTTGAAAACTCTCTGTGTCTCTTGTTACCCACACTGAACTGTGGCTTCCCTGTGGACAGTGAGGTCAGTAGGGAGGAAGAGCTGTTTCCTGGGGCTGGAGTGATAACACAGTGGGTAGGATTTAGCCCTGAGTACCACCAACTGTGACCCAAAATAACAAAACAAAAATAAACAAAAGATCCATCTCCTTGTCTCTGGCTCCATCATTAGGTTTTACTTTACAGGACTTGTGATTCTATAGGTCATAGTTGAACCCAGGGGCAGACCAGAAGGAGGTGGGGACCTGTAGGTATCTGCCCAGCTTAGGCAGCAAAAGCTGGGAAGCATCAGCCTTGCTGCTTCTAATGGATGCATCGTGCTGAGAGAAGGCTTGGATGAGATCAAGGCAGTTCAGTGGGAGGGTCCGGAGAGGCCAGTGGCAGGGGACATGTGTGTTGTAGATGGTGTACTGCAAGAATGTCAGCAGCAAACCCAACCATGGCAGTCCAGAGGGCTAAGGATGTAGATATGGAATTGGATGCATGCTGGGAACAATGGCGGAAGGAGGTCAACACTGCTGGTGGGAATTGCACTAATACACTGTCACTATGTACCTTAATTACAACTGTTAAAGACTTGTAATATACATTGGTCTCAAAAAATTATTTTAAAAAATTCTATGTTTTCACACAATTTTGATGTTTATGTGAAGTTCTTTAGAAATAATTTTTGCTGGATGGGGCCAGAGCAATAGCACAGCAAGTATGGCGTTTGCCTTGCACCTGGCCAACCTTGGTTTCATCTATGGCATCCGAACCTAACAGGAATAATTTCTGAGTGCAGAGCCAGGACAGTCCCCAAGACAGTCTCCCTCTGGGCACTTGGACCTGTTAGGACTCTGTGTCCTTTCCTCACATCAATACAGTGTATCACTTAATTGGCCTTTTACCTGTTGAATCCTTTTATTTTTTTTAATGTTGAATCCTTTTATGATGGGCAAGACTGAGATTGTCAGCAACCTGATTGGTTAACCCCAGTTGCAGAGACTAGACATGACTGCACTGTGTCTTCTAAGCAATGAGTGTGTTGTTACAAGGCTGTATTTACATCTCTCTATATTTACGGAGATTCTATTTGGAGAAGCTAAATATTTCCTTTGATTTCCCTCTAAATTAGTGAACTTACAATGCTTAATGCTTCAGGCATTTTTCCATGCTTACCAGGAGGCAGGGGGAACGATTTGGGTATATTTTTGTTGAGGAGGGGAAAAGCAACCTTCTAACATGCTAAGCCCTTTCTGCTAGTGGAAAATCTTGGAATGAGTTGGTTTGTCTCTGTAAAACTTTTTCTTTATATATAAAATCTTTAAGTACCATGGTCACAAGCATGATTGTAGTTGGGTTTCAGTCATAAATAGAACACACCCCCTTCACCAGTGCAACATTCCCACCACCAATACCCCCCCTCCTTCCCAACCCCTGCCTGTATTTGATACAAGCATTCTACTTCTCTCACTCATTAAGATTGTCATAATAGTTGTTAGT
>PVKC010054072.1:0-10036 GCA_004027635.1 Crocidura indochinensis | reverse complement strand
ATATATTAATATCATGTAATCCTGTTCTATAGTTGCAATGTAGGGGCCTTTAATTTGTGCCACAATTTGGATAATTCTCAGATGGTAATAATTGGGGGGGAGATAATCCAAAAATATTTCATACTGATTCCATTTATAGAAAAAATTTTATTTATTATTTATTGTTAAAACTTCTAAATGAGGCAATATGGTTGACAATAGTATTAATATTTATGTCTTAATATGCAGGTTTATTGCATGTATGACACTTTTAAGTGATAAATATAAAAATGTTCTAAATATAGAATAGATTAATAGTTGTCAGATGTTAGAAAATAGAGGTAAAGGAAGGAGGGAACTAGATGTTCATATAAAAGGCAACCAGAGAGAGATTCTGGCAAAGAAAAATATTCTGTACTTTGGCTTTGTCTGCATCAATGTCTTTATAGTGAAGTATAATGTAGAAATTTGAGAGACATTGCAAGTTTAGAAAATGGGTAAAAGGTATAAAGAGTTTTCTGTTACTCCTTCCTACTGCTTGTGAATCTCTAATTACTCAAAACTTTTATTCAGAAACATTTGATTAAATGTTAAGAGAAAAGACACAGTTTTCTGCAAGTGAATATGACAAGGAAATACTTGGAACAAAAATGGCAGCACCCTCAAGTTCAAAAAAAAAAAAAGCTTTTTCTAAAAATAGAGTAGATGATCCAACTGGGAGTTGCTAAGCTCCATAAAAGCAGTTGCAGTCATAAAGAGATGCTGTAAAATTTACATTAGAATGACAACCTCCTCCTAAACACAAACACACACACACACACACACACACATACACATACACACAAAGTGCTTGCTTTTTGTACATGTGCTGGGCATATATTCTAGGTAACACGTAGGCTGCATAAAGATACTGATTTTAAATTATCCTTTCTTAGGTATATTTAAAGAAAAAACCATTAACTTGACTTTCTGAATAATTATAACATAAAATAGCTCTTAAAATTCATTTTCCCATCGTCCATAGTTTTAGATACTGTCCTTTTACATCTCTAATAAGGAACCAAGGAACCAAGACTAAGACACAGCTATGTAAGTGCTAAGCAAATTTTAGAAACTAAGTCATTTCTTTTTATCTATAGGAATTTTTTCATCAAAATAATAACAGGACCAAGGGCAGGAAACTAGTTCAGAGGGTTGGAGTCTGTAATAGGCATTTCAACTAGTCCTGAGTTCAATTCTCTGCATGCCATGACCCTTCAGGGCACTTTAGATTATTCCCCCTGGTTGTCCCTGGACACTTTAAGTGTGATCTCGGTGGCCATTGAGGCAAGCCCAAGCTACCAGCACAGCAAACACAGCCAGAAGTAGCGCCAAGTTATGGGAGCACTGCTTTGAAGCACTCCTACACACATTAACATAAACATACCTGACCACACCATTCAAAAAAAAAGTATCAAGGCCATTGTTCTGCAGAAACCTTGTATTTTTCCTCACTCAGTTTATGGAAAACTAAAATTATCTGCAGAGGTAGATTACAGAGAGGAAATGAAATATTCCTGACCTGTCCCAACAATATAAAGCATCTCAACAGTTTCTCCAGTTCTAAAAGTGCTCATTTGAAATATTTGGAAAACAATCATGCAGAGAACAAAGACAATATGTAGATGTCTGCCCATCAAATTAGCCTTTTTTAAGTTTATGCTATCCTAATCCATTTCCTAGCAACTTCAAGTTTTGTTGTGGTTTTACTTTTTGTTTTAGACACTAAATTGTTATAAATGTTTCTTTTTGTGGCTAGCATGGCTAAAATAAAATTATAAAAAGTGATATAATCTTCTTGTAACCAGAATATTTAGCACTGTGATAATAAAAAAATTATGGAATGTTCAAAACACTTATGCACTCATAGCTATGTTCACATCTAAAATCAAACTGACTCATAGGAATAGCTAAATTTTGCGAGAATCTTTTCAAATAAACCCATGTAACCCATGCTAGAAAAGTGTATTCCTCAATTTATTGGTTTTTAATGCTATTGACATGTATTTAATTATCTGTATAGTCCCAGCATTGAGCAAGATAGCACAACAAATTCTAACATGACATTTAATTAATAAGCAATAAGTCACACACAGAAAATAAACCATAGTATTTTAACTAAGTTGTTTTAATGACAAAAGTAAACCACTAAAAATTTAAGAGTTATTTTCGTGATTTTTCCACCATGTTTACTAACATTCTGACCAGTCTAGGTGTTTACTTTTTTTTTGCTAACCAAACACTACTATTAATAATACCTTAATATAAAACTAAAATGTTTTCACAATAAAGCAGTTCCTCCACCCACTTTCTTCCTCAATAAAATGATGCTTTTATGCTAGCCTGCCTCCTCCTCCTTAAGTAAATTAAGTAAGTTTTGTGGCTTGGATATGAGGTATTTATCTACAGGGTTGCACAAAGTAATGAATAGACGCATAATTCATTTGAATAAGCAGAACATTCCTGAGGAGCCTGCACAACAACTTCTAGATATTCAATCTTGTGACCCAGTTGATCTGTAAATTGCTGCTCCTATTTATTCACTCACATTCAAGGGAATGTCCTCAAATATTCATGACTGGTAGAAAAATCAGATTCTCTGATTCTCAGCTCTTACAAGTCGGATTTTTTTCTGAGAGGCTGTGACTGAGAAATTTTTCCAGTAAAGCAAATTCTTGACCTTTGAAAAGGTTGAAAAAGGCTACTAAGAAAGATCAATGTTTGATTTTAGTGGTTCTGAACAGTTCTGACTTAAGTCAGCAGTCAGTTATTGGGAGCTCCCTCGATGGTATGGAACAAGATGGAACAACTGAGAAGAGTTTAATAAAGTAGTCACTTAAAATTGAGTGAATTCTCCTGGACAGGAAACAATTAGGGACCAATTACCTCCTGTGGATGTGAAGAGTAAGAGCAATTTGTGCGTATTGGTTTGTGCTTCCCCCCTCCTATTTTCTTTTGTTGCTATTTCATATCAAACTATTGTCACATATACCATTAGGTTGCTCAGTACTTTGAGCCAGAGGACCTGAGATTTCTCACCCCACATGCTTACCAGGAGTCACACTCAGTTCTAATATTCCTCCACATTCTAGTTATGGTGCTAAATGTGTGTGTGAACCAGAATTTCTGGAATTACCTCTCAGTTGCAGTGCTTATGCAAACCCATTGTATACTGCAGATGACATATTTTGTGGTGGCATAGGCAGTCTCAGAATGCAGGGACACAGGGACCTTACTTGAGAGCTTGAAGGCAACACAGCTTGTAGGCAGCACACATGGAACTTACACCCTCAAATTGGCAATAAAGCAGTTTTAGCCACTGAGGCATCCCTGAACCAAGAAACTATTTTAAATACAGGACTAACCCCAGGAGTTGTGACCTATAGCAACAGAACAATAAGTGACAACTCAGTTTTTTTTTTATTTTTAAAAAAGAGATGAGGAAGAACAATGAATATTCAAAATTTAAATACTGCCAATTATGAGATCTCCACTGCAACTCCCATTAGCCAGGCACAACCAGAAGCAGGAGACTTTGGTGTAGTCAGTATGGCAAGACAGATCAAGAGAGAAAAACAGAAAATATCAAGCTACTCCCACTAAAATGGAGCCAATTTTTCCCTGTTTAACAAAATAAATTTTTACAAATTTATTACAAATTACAAATAAAATTACAAATTTTATTTTACAAAATAAATTGCTCTCCTTAAAAAAATTTGTCTCCTGAAGGCTAAAGTGATAGTACAGCACTTGCATGCAGCTGACTGGGGTTTGATCCCTGGCACTTCATATATTCTCCCAAGTCATGCCAAGTATTATACCTGAGCACAGAGCCAAGAGTAAGTCCTGAGGACTGCTGGGTGTGGCTCAAAAAGCAAAACCAAACAAACAAAAAGTTTTCTTGACTTATAAGAGCATTGCATGAAGTTAAGGCATTCTCTGCAATCAGTAAAAATAGCAAAGTTATCATGTGCCTGGAGCCATTTATCAAGGAGAGAAAACCTTGATCCACCCTGGAGATGACTCTAGGTAGGAGAACTTTGACTGTGTAAGTGAAGATCAGAAAAAATAAGCGAGCCTCCAAGAGCAATACCCAAGGCAAACCAAGACAGGACACCAAGTGAGACCTGTAGAAAAACTGGACTTTGTTCAGTAAGCCTTGTTTGGGTATTGAGAAGATCCCATTAAGTCCAGAGAATTGAGAAGATTGACATTTTACTATCACCAACTTTGTCAGATTTTACCTGCTGTTTAGCCATTCTGGCATATCTAAGAAAGGAAATTTATTGACAAATAGGGATAAGCCAATAAAGTGACTAAAGCACTGAATGGACAGGACTCTCAGTTTCCACATTCCTATATAGATGCATCCACCATATTTCAATAACTAAAGTGATTCTTTCAGCTTTATAGGGCTCTGGGGTTTGGTTTTGGTTTTGGTTTTTTGTTGTTGTTTTGTTTTGTTTTTGTTTTGGGGGATACTCCCAGTTGTGCTCAGCCCCTGGCAGGTTCAATGGTCCATATTGGATGCTGGGAATTGAACCTAGGTCAGTGCTGTGCTGGCTGCATGCAAGGGAAACAAACACCCTGCTGCTGTGCTATCACTCCTGCCCCTGAAGTGCTTCTTTTGAAATATGTTATATCATCTTACTTTTCTACTTAGAATTCTCTTCTGATTTCTCATTTCACTTACTATAAAATCCAAACCTAACCAAGTCAACAAAGTCCTTTTAGAATTTTCCAAGCATGGCATCGTGGGTTATAAATGGCTCATAGTATAGGTTTCTCGAGAATCCATAAATAAACTTATTTCCTATTTCTTTTAGGTTCGAATGTCATACATACCCAGAGAGAATTTTCCTTACCATACATAAAGAAACCTATTCACTCCTGTCCCTTGCCCTGCTTTATTTTCTTCAAAGCCTTATTATCAAATAAAATAGCAATTTTTGTTCTTGCTATTATTTTGTTTGCTGGGTGGTTGGTGTTGGTGGTGATATAATTTAACAATGCTTAGAGTGCTTTAAGGATTATATGTGGGACAAGGGATAAAGCCCAGATATGCAAAATGCAATGCAAATGCCTTACCCATGGTATTAGAGCTTTAGGGGCTAGAGAGAGATACAGTACAGTTGGCCAGGAGCTTGGCTTCCATGCTTCTGACCCAGAAGTGATACCTGAACACAAAGACAGGATTATGACTGGATGTGGTCCTGAAAAATATAAGAAAGCTTTAGTGACAGCTAGACAGCAGGTTAGAAGATGTCTGTCTCAGATCTTCAAAACAGCCATTCTGCTTAAGTCACAAGGTATCACACCAAAAAAATTTGAAGGAAAAGGTGGAGAGCAGACCATTGGGGCTAAAATGAATAATACAACCAATACAACCCCCTCCTGGATTGGTCCTCTGAGACAATCCTAAACAAAGTGATTATAGTCTTTGTTAGTCTTTCATTTGTAAGAAATAGAGATCAATCTAAATTACACAAAACATTTTGAGTTAAAATGGAAGAGAGGGAGGGTGTCCAAGTCAGTTCTCACATGAGAAGAAAGCCTCCCCACCCCAAAGTGGGTGAGACTAAGTCATTCTGCTCTGTAAGCTGCAGACTTGCTATACACTCATTTTCTTTTCATTTCTTTCATTTCATTCCCTCATTCTTCCCATTCTTTCCATTCTTTGTAAATGCCTCAGAAGGATCTGGTTGAATCAGCCCCAAACTATTTAGAAAGTCTTTTGTCTGAGGCCCACTACTGGAGGACAGGACAGTGATTGGTGGATGGCTGCATTCTAGTCTAATTCTTTCTCCGGTGAACTGAGGTTAACCTGTGGATAAGAGAGGATTCAGAGACACTCCTTATTGCTTTGTTTCCTATAATAATTAAGAAAATATGATGATCAGCTTTATTGTAAGAATAACTAAGAAAATTATGTTCTTCATAATACTATGTATTGAAGTTTGGTTTTGGTTTTGAATTTTGGTTTTGGGGGTTTCTTCTGGCTCTGTACTCAGAAATCACTCTTGGTAGGCTCAGGGGACCATATGGAATGCCAGAATTGAACAAGGGTCATTCCTGTGTTAGCCGCTTGCAAGGAAAATGCCCTACCGCTGTGTTATCTCTCTGGCCCATATATGGAAGTTTGATGAATCTTCACCAAAACCATTGTGATTTCTTGCTCATTGTGATCTTTCCACCAAAAGTTTTATTATCTCTCCTCCACACAGCAGGCCTAACTTAAAATGTGTCACTTTTTCACAAACACCCAAACACCAAGCAGCCTTCTCTCCTATACAAGTTCAGGAGAAGACATAGCACAGAATTAAGGCACTTGCCTTGCATCCAACTGACCCAGGTCCATTTTCTGGCAGTGCAGATGGGACCTCAAGCCCTGCCTGGAGTGATCCCTGAAAGGAGATCCAAGAGTAAACCCTGAGCACCACTATGAGTCTCCTACAACACTGCCCCCAAAGAAAAATTAAAATTAAAGTCATGATTTCTGAGGATGGTCTACAAAATGTATAATGTATGCTCTGGTCATCCCATCCATCTCACTCACTACATTTCCTGCCCTGGCAAAAACTTTTTCTTGTTGTCAAACAGAAAGAACACTGGCAATGCCATGTCTTCTGTCTAAAATGGAATTCCCTGACAGAGCACAAGCCTAATGTAGCCTTTATGCAAAACATATCCCATTAGCAATGCCTAATCTAACCAGACATTTACATATTGCAATCAGGCCAGAGAGATAGTAAAACAGCTGGAGTGCTTACCTTGCAGCTATATGGCCTGGTTTAATCAGCAGTAATGCATATGTACCACTAAGAATTGCCAGGAGTGAACTCTGAGCACAGAGCTAGGAGTAAGCTCTAAACAACACTGCTGTGACCACCAAACCAAAAATAAATAAATAAACAGATAAATAAGCAACGAAATAAAAACAAAAAGTCTGGACTGGAGAGATAAATACAGGGTTTAAGATATTTTGTATCCTGCCAAATTCAGTTCTGTGTCTTACACCATATATAGTCTCCTGAACACCACCAAGGATTGACCCCTAAACATACAGTCATGTGTAAGTCCCATTTTTCCCAGCTCTCAAATTTCCTTTATTCTTCTGTATGTTTTTCTGATATTGATTATTGAATTCTATCACACATGATCATTCATTAGGTTATGTTGTCTTCCTGTTTCAAAAGGAAATTTCACAACTCAAGAAGTTTGTTTCTTTTTTTTCACTTCACTACATAGTACATAATACTTAAGCATATTCAATGCCTGCTGAAAAATGAATAAAATTTCCATTAACTTTGTAATGTATTTTCTGTCCTATTTTCTATACCTAAGGGTTTTTTGTTTGTTTTGGGGGTTGGTGGGGGTTTTTTGGTTTTTGTTTCTATTTTTTTTTTAGTTTAGTGGCACTCAGGGTATATTCTTGGCTCTGCACTCAGAAATCACTCCTGGCAGGCTTAGGGGACCACATGGAATACCAGGATTGAACCTGGGTCTGTCCTGGGTCAGCAGCATGCAAGTCAAATGCCATATCAATGTGCTATCACTCTGGCCCCAATTTAAGTTTTTTATGCATCCTTTTTTTCTTTGGGGGTCACAAAAATGGGGTTACAGTCTTACTCTTGATGGTGGTTAAGGTCCAAATAAAATGCTAGGGATCAAACAAGGTGGCCACATTGAGACAAGAATCCTGCCTGCTGTACTTTCTCTCTGGTCCTAATGTTGCATTTCAAGTTTATATAAACTGGGAATTTTACTGAACTATGAAGACCTCAATAGAGTTAAAAATTGTAAAATTCAACAAGAATAACTTTCAAACATGTAACAGAAGTTAGCAGCAAATAGGTAGATTTGTTCTTTTGGGGAAATCTTTCTAAAATAGTGTTGGCTCTGAAGTCTGGGTGCCTAGAAATAGCAGCCTTGACATGTTTTATAAACATCTGTGGAATGGAATATTTGCTAAATTTGAGAGCTGCAAGTCTCTTGTCAAAAATAAAATGCTAACTTTTTGACAGACAATTTGACCATTCAGATGTCTTTTGGTGTTGTTTTGTTACATTTGACTGTTTATGTTCAGGTTTTCAAAACTAGAGGTTTTGGTAGGGGCTGCCAGAGTCACACTGCTAAGCAGGCAGTGTCCCTATATTAAGAATTTAAATGTTAAACTATAAAAGGAGTATCTGGTTTTGCTACCATGCTTTCTCTGAGTTGAGATGGTAATGGAGATTTAGATCAGTGGTAAAGCTCTTGCTTCCCTATCTGAGGCTTAGGGTTAAATCCTCAGGACAAAAAAAAAAAAAAAGATATGGATATAAATATTTTGGTGCAATCAAGGATTTTTATTACTTTAGAAACTATTCTTTACATGAGAAAGTATTTTTTTATTTATTCCTCAAGCTAACTTGTAGATGCTACCTCTTAGGGAACTGTTATAAAGCATATTATTGTTAATCAAATAATGACTATCTATTCTTAAATCAATGTAAGAAATCTAACTAAATTGTACAGTAGAATTTAGATACAATTAGGTAAGATGTAAAACAGTCTTCTGAGATAGGATTTTTGAAAATGTTGGTAGCAATAGATATCTGATTATATGTCCCTTGTTGCAATATTATTTTATATAGTAGTACCTCGTCCAATAAGAATAAAACATCCCAGAATGATGTGCTTTTAAATTAAGAACAAAACACACTCTTCCTCAGATTATGAAGTTCTTGGCAAACCTTCAGGCACTGTGTAAATGTAGAACATTACTATCTCATTATATTATTTCACAATGTCCTAAATACTATTTTGTTGTAGGAAAAAGACAAAACTTAGAAAAGACTCACAAAGTATAGAGAGAACTTAGCATCTTTAGTCAATATATCAGATTTGTTTCTTAAACTGAAAATTAATTTATAACTAAATTTCTCACATTCATCTTCATTTATTGAATGTTCTATGAAGGATCTTAATCTTCTAGGATTATAATAATCTATTATTTCTAGAGTCAAATTTTCTGAAATATTTATTACAAGATAAAGTAGAATATTAAAAAGTTTGCAGAGTTACTCAGTTACATTAAATAAAGAATCCAGATTTTTATCTTCTCTTTCATGCCAAAGCTTTCATGCCAAGCTTGTTAGTTGAAAATGTTTAAATGAATAAATCCACAAATGCAGTAAAAATAGAAAATATAATATAACAGAGGAAGGAGAAAACTAAATAAAAACAAAATGGAAAAAATGCAGAAGTAATATGGTAGGAAAATGCCATACAATGGTAACTAGAAATCCCAAGAAAACAATTATTCAAAATACCTGAAAACAATCAGAAAAAAATGAACCAAGAAAATAATATGGTATCTAAAAAAACAGAAAAATAATGCCTGGTATGGACTACTTAGAGGAATATTGGTGCTGTTTTTCTATGTTATATTTTGTTTTCATGTAGGTAAAATTTAAATGTGTGTTGATATATTAGTGTATCATTGAAAACAACAGAACTGAAAGAATAACCCTATATAATATTAACTCCAGAAACTTTGAGCTGAACAAAAAATGCAAGCAAAGCATACTATGGCCTTAGTGTGCTTTCATATAAAAATATAAATACAAATTATTTATGGAACTAAAAAGCACTACTATATTTTATATGATATTATAAATATTTATTTGAATGTGTATCTGTATGTGAGAGAAAACAGAGAGCAAATCATCACCTTCCTTGATCAAAAAGGAACAGATTATGCCTAAAACTAAAACTTAAATTTTAAATTAAAATTAAAGTTTAGTTTTAGAAATATAGTACAGGAAGTAAGGCATGACTTGCACATGGCTATGTGAGCATCAAACCTGATTCTAATCCCAGCATCACATATAGTCTCAGGAGCATGACCAGATGTAAGAAATAAAACAAAAAATGGACAGCTAACAAAAGCTTATGAAATCTTCTTCCATTGTAAATACAATAATTTTCACAAATGTGCTTGCTACTCTAATTTTTCTTTTTCATTCTTTCTTTC
>PVKC010054071.1:0-10038 GCA_004027635.1 Crocidura indochinensis | reverse complement strand
AAAAAAAATCCCTGGACCAAACCAAAAGAACCACAAATAAGAATCAAGAGGTCATGAAAATAGAAATAAGAAAACTCCAAACTGAAATATCAGGGCTTAGTAGCCAAAAAGAAAACCTTACTGGAAAACCTCACCAACAGAGTAACAGCTGCTGGAGTGAGCTAGAGATGAGATGAATTGCAACTTCATACAACTAAAGAGGCTGGAAAAGAGCCTTAAAACAAGTGAACAGACCCCCAGAAAATAATCCTTAAAGAATGTGAACAGATAAAAATACAGGCCTGCAATAAACTCAATAAAAACAACATAAGAATCATTGAAGTCGGGCCTGGAGAGATAGTACAGCGGCATTTGCCTTGCAAGCAGCCCATCCAGGACCAAAGGTGGTTGATTCAAATCCCAGTGTCTCATATGGCCCCCCCGTGCCTGCTAGGAACTATTTCTGAGCAGACAGCCAGGAGTAACCCCTGAGCTCTGCCGGGTGTGGCCCAAAAAACAAAACAAAACAAAACAAACAAACAAAAGAAAGAATCATTGAAGTCCAGGAAGAAAATCTCCATGAAAAATTAACCAGTCAAAAACTTCATTGTATGCCCAAAGAATATTGGCTAAAAGAGATCCAAGGAAAAACACATCCTAGTCACAAGAGTCCTACATATAGGGATGGAATAATGAAGACAGTAAGATAAAAAATGGAAATTATGGGGCCCAGGAGATAGCATGGAGGTAAGGCGCTTGCCTTTCATGCAAAAGGTCATCGGTTCAAATCCCGGTGCCCCATATGGTCCCCCGGGCCTGCCAGGAGCAATTTCTGAGCATGGAGCCAGGAGTAACCCCTGAGCACTGCCGGGTGTGACCCAAAAACCAAAAAAAAAAAAAAATGGAAATTATGTACAAAGGAGCATCCTTAAGTTTTATAGCATATGTGTCAAAAGCAACCCTCAAGGCCCGAGGGCAGTGGTGGGATATCATGACAAAACTCAATGAAATAAATGCTTTGTCAAGGACACTTCACCCAGTCAGGTTTATATTCAGGTTTGAAGGAAAGATACACAGCTTAACAGATAGACAACAGCTGATGAACTTTAGAGACTCAAAGGCAACCTTAAAAGAACTGAAAGGTCTACTTTAAGGCAAGGCAGTCTCAACAAACTCTTACAAAAAGTTGACACTAAATCCCTTGACAATCATCTCTCTCATTATCAATGGACTAGGAATGGGCTCTGCTGCAGCTGTGAACCACCTCACTCAAAAGAGCTCTTGAAGGTTCAGCAGCAGAGGTGAGCTGACCCCACACACGAAGAGCATAGCCAGAGGAGCCCAGCAGTTTTGTTTCATTTCGTGGTTGTACACATCTCCTAGTCAATGAACCCTGGTACAATACATAGAAAACAACACACTACAAGCGAAATTTCCCCATTGTGAAATGGGGAAACAACATTTCCCCATTGTGAAATGGGGAAACAACACAGGCCTCCAACTTACATAGAGAATGAAGATGGCAGCCCTGATGTCTCAAAAAGTGCTAACCACTTTTTTAGCCTTTCAGTTAAAGATTTTAAAGAAGGGGGCTGGAGAGATAGCATGGAGGTAAGGCATTTGCCTTGCATGCAGAAGGACAGTGGTTCGAATCCCAGCATCCCATATGGTCTCCTGAGCCTGCCAGGAACAATTTCTGAGCATAGAGCCAGGAGTAACTCCTAAGTACCACTGGGTGTGACCTAAAAAAACAAAAACACAGAAAAAGATTTTTTTTTTTTTTTTGGTTTTTGGGCCACACCCGGTGACGCTCAGGGGTTACTCCTGGCTATTCGCTCAGAAGTCACTCCTGACAGGCACGGGGGACCATATGGGGAACCGAGGGATCGAACCGTGGTCCGTCCTAGGTTAGCGCAGGCACCTTATCTCCAGCGCCACCGCTCAGCCCCCAGAAAAAGATTTTAAAGAAGTGTGGAGGATGTACAAAGAATTCAAAGAAATCATAGAACTAGCTGAATGAATCACAAATAAGAATCAATAAGGCAAGAAGGGTGGAGTCTGATCACCATGACCACCACCGCAAGCTTTTCAATGTGGTGGTGGCCCAAGACCTGTGGCTGCAACCAGCCCAACCCAGCCCAGAACAGACTGCAAAAGTTACGTGATTGGCGGTGAGCTGGTCCTGCCTAAAAAGAATGGAGCCAGAGAGCATGGCCACAATGCTTTGCTCTGTGGCCACGCATATCTCCTAGTCCAGTGGTGGGCAACCTCTTTTTTCAACTGAGCCAAATCTTTCCAAAACCATGATTGAAATTTATTTTGAGAGCCAACAGGGCGTGCACTGACAGAGGCTAGGAACAGAGACCTGACTCCTGGAGCGGCCGCCCAGCGCACAGAAGAGCCACATTAAAAAGTGTAAAGAGGGGGCCCGGGAGATAGCATGGAGGTAAGGTGTTTACCTTTCATGCAAAGGGTCATCGGTTCGAATTCCGGTGCCCCATATGGTCCCCCTGCCTGCCAGGAGCATTTTCTGAGCATGGAGCCAGGAGTAACCCCTGAGCACTGCCGGGTGTGACCCAAAAACCAAAAAAAAAAAAAAAAAAAAGGTTGTAAAAAAAAGTGTAAAGAGTAGCATGTGGCTCGCTTGCCGACCACTGTCCTGGTCAAAAAAACCCTAGAACAACTCATAGAAAACATCACACTACAAATGTGACAATGGGGGAAACAATGCAGACCAACACCAGGCATAGAGAATGAAGATGGCAGCGCTGATGACCCGGAAAGTGCCAACCACGTATTTAGTTTCTCGAATAAGGAGTTTAGAGAAGAAATATGGAGGATCCTCATAGAACTCAAAGAAAACATGGATCGAGCTGAACTAACCAAAAATAAGAATCAAGAGAATATGAAAATAGGTATGAAAAAACTCCAGAAAATAAGAGAACCCAGAGGGCAAAATTAAGTTTGAACAGATGATTGAAAGAAATGATTAAAGAAACAGTGGTACATATACACAATGGAATATTATGCAGCCATCAGGAGACATGAAGTCATGAAATTTTCCTATACATGGATGTAATGGAATCTATCATGCCGAATAAAATAAGTCAGAGGGAGAGAGATAGATACAAAATAATATCACTCATCTATGGGTTTTAAGAAAAATAAAAGACATTTTTGTAATAATTCACAGAGAAAAAATAGATTAGGGTTGGAAGGTCTGGCTCACAATATGAAGCACACCACAAAGAATGGTGAGTGCAGTTAGATTAATAACTACACTGACAACTAACATAACAATGTGGATGAATGAGGGAAGTAGAAAGCCTGTCTCAAATACAGGTGGGGGGGAAGGTGGAAGATTTGGGGCATTAGTGATGGGAATGTTGCACTGGTGAAGGGGGGTGCTCTTTATATGACTGAAACCCAACTACAATCATGTTTGTAATCAAATTGTATAAAGATATTAATAAAAAGAAATGTTAAAAAATTAACTGTGCCTATATTGACTATATATAAAGTGATTCTCTTGAATAGGAATCAAATAAACACAAATAAATTATTTTATAATTTATATACCACAGATGGCAGATATATGGACACTTTTTTTTTTAACAATGAGATAAGAATTAGAATCAAACTTAGGAGTAGGGACTTTATTCTGTAGGTAGAGTTTATAAGAGGAAGAAAAAACAGTATTTGCTGACTATACCTCAATAAAGTTGAAAATAATTGGAAAGTAACACAAAATGAAATATTCATTTTAGAAAAAGTATTCCTGCAGAAGTATGACTTAAACATTTGTAGAAACCACCATAGGAAGAAAGCCATGCTTGAGAGAACAATGAATAATAGCTACCATTTATTAAATCCTCTGCTACCACAAAATTAAAATTTTCTTATTTATTTCCTTACTTATAACAACTTTATATAGATTTACTTTCACCCTTTTTGTTTGTTTTTGGGTTACATCTGGCGATGCTTAGTAGTTACTCCTGGTTTTGCACTCAGGAAACATTCCTGGTGATTCTTGGGGATATAGGAGATTGAACCTAGGTTGACTGCATGCAAGGCAAAAGCTTTATTTGCTGTACTATCTCTATGGTTTCATTGTATTACGAATGAAAATATGACAGAGAGGTGAAACAACTTACTCAGGTATTAACTTAGCACCTGGTTATTTAAGATAGAATGATAGTCTGATGATCTAAAGTAGAGTAGGGGATGTCTGGACATCAGGCCAAATGAGGCCTGAAAAATTATGTGTTGACTAGGAAGACAAGGGGGGGATGTGCCTGACACAGAGACAGGCTGTGAATTGGGAGGGAAACTGGAGGGTAGTGAACAACAGTGAAGTGATAGATATTGGAACACTGTATATCTAAAATTCATTCCCAAATATCTTTGTAACTCATGGTGATTCAATAAAGACTTTTCTCAAAAATCATGTATTGGAAGCCGGAATGGTGGTGCAGCGGTGGGGCATTTGCCTTGCATGTACTGACCTAGGACGGACCACAGTTCAACCCCTGCCTCCTGGCATCCCAAACAAAGAGCGATTTCTGAACACATAGCCAGGAGTAACCCCTGAGTGTCATCAGGTGTGACCCAAAAACCAAAAACAAACAAAAAAAATCATGTGTTGGGTCAAAATGAATTTGATTCTCATGAGTTGCCCATGGCTTGCCTGGTTGCACTGTATGGCTCATAAATGATGTTCTATATATTTAACTGACTCTGCAGATAAATTATTTCACCCTAGTAAGAAAAACTGGGGGGAAAGTTTAAAAGGCTGATTTGTGAAAATCAAAATATGAGAGAGGAGCATTCAATTGCAACAAAAATAATAATGTCTGTATGTATAAATCGAACTCAATAGAACTAAAATCAGGTGTTCAAACTTTTATAAATAATACAGCAGCTTTACTCACAATGGATAAACTGAGGAAAAGAACCAAATATAATGTCTATAAACAGATGACTGATAAATGAAATATGACATTTGTACAATGAAATATTATTCAGCAATACAAAGTTAAAAAATGATATCTGTTCAAAAAAATGATAAATGAGGCTTCATGGATAAACTTTGAAACCCTAGTAAGACATGAATGCTTACTACCAAATAATCTATAATTCCACTTATATAAAATATCTAGAACTGGTGAAGCCAGAGACAGAAGTCAAGGGGCTACAGGTCCATCTGAAAAGGGGCAGGAGACTTAAGAGAATAAGAGTTTGAAGGGGGGGGGGACGGGTGGTGGCGCTGGAGGTAAGGTGCCTGCCTTGCCTGTGCTAGCCTAGGACAAATCGCGGTTTGATCCCCCGGATTCCCATATGGTCCCCCAAGCCAGGAGCAACTTCTGAGTACATAGCCAGGAGTAACCCCTGAGCGTCACCGGGTGTGGCCCAAAAACAAAAAAAAAAAAAAAAAAAAAAGAGTTTGAAGGGGTTAATGAGAATGTTCTACAACTAAATGGCAGTAATGATTGCACAACACTAATGTACTTAATGATATTGATAGTACATTTTAAAATTATTATAATGATAAATTTTATTCTGTGTTTTTAACTATAATGTAAGCAGGAGTTAGCCTATTGCTAAAACAATTTCATAGAGATATTAAGGCACAGAAATGATAGGGGAGAGGGTAAAATAATAAAACGTATCATTTAAAAACCAGCAATTATATATTATGGAAGGGATGGTTGCCTTAATAAAGCATTACTATAGGGGAAGATTTCCTTTTTTTTTTTTTACTTTATTGATTGATTGATTGATTGATTGATTGGTGTTGGTCCACACCCAGCGGTGCTCAGGAGTTACTCCTTGCTCTGCACTCAGAAATTACCTCTGGCAGGCTGGGGGACCATATGGGTGCTGGGAATCAAACCAGGTCCCTCCTGGGTCAGCCATATGCAAGGCAAATGCCCTACCACTATCTCTCCAGCCTTATGTAGGGGAAGATTTCTAATTAACTATATAAATTCATCATTCATGGTCTTAGTAAACTAGAAATTTCAAACAAAAAAAAAACCAAAACAATAAACGGAAGGGTAGAGGGGGAAATACTGACAAAAATAGGTGGAAGCAATTTATAGGTGAATGTCAGCAGTCAGTATAAGCAGAAAAGAAAGAACTAGAAAGTAAGAAATGACAGCAATTTCACTGGAGGATGTCAATAGTGAATTTAGATAGATAATTCAAGACCTGACAGAATGACAAGATTAGCAAAATGAGGAAGTAGTTCATTAGGTCTAACAAAACTTTTCATTGTACTTTTTCTCACTTTATCTCAAAGAAATGATTCAGTGAAGAATTCCAACATTATCTGCCTCCCTCAGTAGTGTGTGCACACAGACATATTCGCATTTACCTCCATCACCCACTTCACTCAGACTAAATCTGTGACTTAGGGAACACCTACTCCAGACCCCATTTTAAACTCAGCTATTCTGGCCAGAGGAAGATTCTAGTGGTGCCAAGAATCTGAAAATCTGTAGGACTGGTGAGCATCAGACACCCAGGGTACAATTTTAGATTCTATTTATAATACCTTACATATAAGATGTAATGCCAAAAGCAAGTTATTTGATCTCTTAGAGTTTCTGAATGTTTAACCTGTAAAATTATTGAACTAATATAAAATTACTATTGAGCATTTTTTCTTTATATTTCCCATATATGTTAACAACTTCAACTATGTGCATGATAGCTATATTGCACAGACATTTTGAAAACTAACTATATTTCAACATATACAATATTTAACCACATGGACAGCATAGCTGATGTAGTGGTATCATGCAAGGTTCCCAATATTTAACCACATGGTCAACTCCAGATACTTTTAAAAAATAATCTGAGACAAAATACTGTGGAAGCCACTTGCAGATAAATAACTGCAATTTTCTTCTGAAGATGCACATGTTTAATTTGTCTTTTTGTACTAATTTTCAAAGAAAGTATTATAATCACTCTACCTTCTTTGTTTTGAATGTAAAATATTGCTATGTATCCTAACCAGGACTACTAAAATCTTTTCATTGTTAAAGACTACAAATATGCAAACTGAGACTAACACAACTAGCTTGGGCACCTTGTACAAAGAACACTGTTACTATGGAAACGCTTGGCAATAGAGTTACAACATAAATCAAAGAACCTATTTAATTATTCAGTTACCAAGCATTTCAGATCAACTTATAGCAGTTATAAGCCATTAATAATTACATTCATTTATGAGTGTCCAGAGGAAATTCCTTGAAATGTGGGGGAGAGGTAAACTTTCATTGCAGGGTATAGGAATGTGTCAGGAAAGCCACATGGCAGCACAGAGGAAGCCAGATCATGAAGCAAAGGATGGAGGTAGCAGGTAGCTTGTGGAGTACTCTTTACTTTGCAGAAAACCAGACCTGTCTCAGCTCAAATATAAGTAGGGCCTTTAAGAGAATGTACCCAAACTTACTTTCTAGTAGGGAAGCATCAATTAAGGCAAATAAGGAGGAGGGAATCAGCAGTTCAACATTGCTTCAGGTACCATCAAGCATGGAGTAGAAGAGAACCTAGGATCAGGCTTCCCCAGAAATTGCCAAAGATTGTTGATTGTGCATACATCTAGAGCATTCTCTGGACTCCTTAACAGAAGTGTCCTTGCAGAACAGGAGGGGTTTGAAACTAAGGTTCTTAAAATAAGGTGAACCGTGTATGGCCCAAGGGAAATAGATAGGAGTTATCTGGAGGATCCTGCAGCAGGTCTAGGTCAGTTTGTAGGAATAGAAAGATTCCACCTACCAGTATGAACAATGCTTCACTTAATCACCCTGGCTAAGCCAATTTATTCTTTTTGTGATGCTCTTAATAGGAACTTACATAATTAATTTCCTCACCCACTTTATTCAGGCACGCATATGTGCAGTTAAGATGCTTGTCTCAAATGAAAAAAAATGATACTTGTCCCACAGATGAGTAGCTAAAGAAACTGGTACATCTATACAATGGAATAATATGTCGCTGTTAAAAAAAATGAAGTTATGAAATGTGCTTGTACATGGATGGATTTGGAGACGATTATGTTGAGTGAAATAAGTCAGAGGGAGAGAAATAAACTCAGAATAATCTCACTCATCTGTGGGATTTAAGAAAAAATAAGACAGTACAATAATAGCACCCAGAGACAATAGAGATGGGGACTGGAAGGATCCCATGATAACAAGGTTAACACAAGAGTGGTAAGTGCAGTTAGAGAAATAACTATATTTAACAGCTACCATGACAACAATAAAGAGAGAAATACAATGTCTGTTTTGAAGACAGGAAGGGGGAGGGGGAGGTATGAAATGGGGGGACAATGGTGGTGAAGGGGTGTGTGCATTTTATGGGTGAAACCCAATTATGAACATACGAACATGTCTGTGACTGTGGTGCTTAAATAAAGATATAATTAATAAAAAAAGCTACAAGTAAGATATCACTCAAATATACTGAACACTTCTGATTTTCACTGCAAACACATGACAAAAGTTAAGATTCTGGGGTTGAAATACTAAGAAGAATCTCATACAAACAAGCAGGTCAGGAACCTTTTGTGGGAAAAAGAGATGCTTGTCTCAGTATGTGCCCATAAGCAGAGATGTGGACGAAGATATCAAGGAGAGTCAAGGATTTGACTCAGGTCCATAAGAAGAGGAGGGAATGTGGGGCCATGAGTTCTGAACAAGAAAGAATGCCATTTTGTAAGTTCCACATGTCAGGTTTCTCTTAGGTTCTGAACAAGGAGGAACACTATTTTGTAAGTACCACATGTTAACCACATGATAGGCTTTCTCAAGCCTATTTCCATTAACACTGCCCCAAGCAACCTCTCTATACCAGGTAGCCTATCTGGAAAGGACATGAGAGAGCAGGAGGAAGGTACCCTAGACAACAAACAGTCAATAATTTTAAAGATCACCAGAAACTAGAACCTCCCTCTACCCCCTTCAGATATAATCTGACTTGTGACCTTGGGCTTGGTTTCTTCTCTGGGAAACAGCCCTGACTGGTCAGTGTGGGGCTTATGACTGATGGGATAGTTTTGTTTTAGCTTTAAAAAATTACTTCTGGGCCCGGAGAGATAGCACAGCGGCGTTTGCCTTGCAAGCAGACGATCCAGGTTCGAATCCTGGTGTCCCATATGGTCCCCTGTGCCTGCCAGGAGCTATTTCTGAGCAGACAGCCAGGAGTATCCCCTGAGAACCGCCGGGTGTGGCCCAAAATCCAAAAAAAAAAAAAAAAATTACTTCAGGGGCTGTTGAGGTGGTGCTAGAGGTAAGGTGTCTGCCTTGCAAGCGCTAGTTAAGGAAGGACCGCAATTCGATCCCCCGGCGTCCCATATGGACCCACCAAGCCAGGGGCAATTCCTGAGTGCCTAGCCAGGAGTAACCCCTGAGTATCAAATGGTATGGTCCAAAAAAAACCAAAAAAAAAAAAATTACTTCTTCTATTTAATTTGTTGAACATGATTTTTCTCTCTGAATGAGATCTTGAGGAAATCCATAGGTATTTTCCTATGAGAGGAAAATGATAACTCTACTTAAGTGGTGCAGTGTACATAATGGTTTTGATTCACCTAGAAAATAAACATTATAAAATTAATCTTATTTAGCATTTGGTGTATGCTTTATAATGTTATTTTTTTACATATATACATATTGTTTCTAATCCAGGTGAGGAAAAAAGGAATGTGGTTTATTTCTCCAACCAGGAATATAAATTCTTTAAATCCAGGAAACGAATCTTAGAAAGTTCCTCCTCCTCATTTCCTAGCAGAGAAAGCACCCATGTTACAGTATATCACAAATGCTTTCCTGAACTAATTTATCTCCTTTTATCATTTAGCTCCTTTTCTTCAAGAGGAAGAAAATATATTAGAGCACATTAATCTGAATGTAATTTTATAATGGGGAAAAATGGAGTTCTGTATAATTAAGTTCTAGGGGTTATCTCTAGGAGGCATTTCGTCTATAACCTTTTAAATATCGTGGTTGGTTTATTAAATATTTCTTTTTTCTAAAAAAA